>JAJSOM010000040.1:0-27582 GCA_023052935.1 Piezodorus guildinii
AATTTATTTCGAGTTCTATACTATATTTAAGTCATTAAAATGGCTTCTGAGATATGGTGCAACCAAAATATGAGTAAATGACAAAAAAACGATAGAAATACTTTGAGTCCAAATAATCAACACTCTCACGAAGGTCTGGGTGTGTGAACGTAGTGAGTTCAGCTGATAAATGATAGTCAAACAAACGAATACTTTGTTACGAAAGATATCTATGATCTTTAAATGTTACTTAATAAAAAAAAAATCACATAACTATATATAATATTTTTCAATTTTTTGTGGTTCGTTGATTGATCTATGTTATCTTTTTGTTAACAGCGGAAAGTTGGGACAGGATTTATAAAAAACTAGAAAATGAAAAATACGGCGGTTTTTACCAAGCGATAGTTCCAACACTTATGATCAGAGATCCTGAATACATCAATGATGTCCTAAAGACTTCGTTCGACCATTATCACAACAGAGGTTTTCTTGTGGACGAGAAGACGAATCCTCTGGATCAGAACCTCTTTTTTGTAAGAGGGAACAAATGGAGATACCTCAGAAACCAGCTGAGTCCTCTTTTCAGCCAAGTTAAGCTTAAGTGGATGTACGAAGGAATAGAAAAGTGTGCAAATCTTTTTGATGAATGTATTGTTGAACTATCTGATGAGAGGGATGTAGACATGAAAGAATTGTTATCGAGGTACACGACAGACATCATTTGTAAGTTTCATTTAGTTTTTATCTTACAAATCTGTAACAGGATGATATTTATTATGTTGAGAATTAAATAAAGGAAACTCCAACCCTAGGAAGGAAAGAGAATGAATATTGGTTGTAAAAAATGTAGTATATCAACTTTCTCAAAATCCCTAAGCCTGCTATTAACTCAATTATATTCACAGGATAAAAGCTCCGCAATTCCGCATTGTGGTACCTTCTAAACTGCCTAATGGTTTCATCTCTCTTAGGACTAAATATTATACGCAGTACCTTGTTTTCGAAAACCTTAAGACGTTCATCCATCAAAGTAAGCGGCCATGTTTAACGTCCGTAAAGTACCGTCAGAAGAGTAATAGTTTTATAAATTCTAACCTTTAAGTTTTTAGACAGAAGCCGCGAGCTAAGTGATTTGGTTACTGTAAAACAACATACATTTTCTGCCTTTAACTGGGAATTTATTTCTTCTTGGATTTAATTTTTATTTTTATCATTCAACCTAAATACTTAGTGGGACGCTCCCCATACACAGTAATGAGATCCGCGCGAGGGCTTTAGAGAAAACCATATAATTATATATATAAAACGACTACTATGTTTAACTAAACACCATCACATTTATATTATTTATGCCCATAATGTTTAACAAAAAAAAATGTTATAATTTATTTAATGCATTAAAATAGTATATAATTCATTATAGTTCTATTGTTATTTTTAATATATAAAATTAATTTGTTTAAGCTTCATGTGGATTCGGAATTGAACCTCAATGTTTAAAAAACCCAAAATCAGAATTTAGAGAAATCGGAAGAGATTTTTTCGATCCAAACAAGATAAATATGTTACTCACATTGTTGCGCGTCTTCATACCTCGTATATTGCATAATTTAAAGATAAAAACAGTTTCGACGAAAATAAGAAACTTTTTCCTGAATACCACTAAGACCATGTTGCATCACAGAAGAACTACTGGAATAGTACGAAAAGATTTCATACAACTGTTTTTAGAACTAAAAGAAAAAGGGTCGGTAGAGATCGATCTTAAAGAAATAGAAAAAAGCAAAACCGTTGAAGAATCTTCCTATGAGAAAATTGGTAAGTTGCATTGATGTACAACCTGTTTTCATTTCATAGACATTTAATTTAATTATGGACATTATATTATTAAGCTAGAATCAATTATGTTCATGCATATAATGTGTATTGCAATTAATAACGTGTGTTCATTCATTAGAGTTGTCAGATGATTTGATAGCTGCGCAGTCATTTGTATTCTTTGTGGCTGGTTTTGAAACCACATCTACTACATTGTATTATACATTTTACTTTCTGGCCAAACACAAGAAAATACAAGATACAGCGAGAAAAGAGGTCCTAGAGGTCAAAGCGAAACATGGTGAATTCACATTTGATTCCTTGAAGGACTTGAAATTCTTGAATGATTGCATTGCAGGTGATTTTTTTTTGGATTTTTTTTTTTATATATGCATTATGTTTACAAATTTAGTTTTTTAATTTTTTTTTTCGGTAACCTTTAATAACGGCATATTTATTAAGCAAAAGACTTTAACACTCACATGAGCGAAGGTAGGGAAGGCTCCCCGTTAAACATTTTTAGGAGAAATACAATTTTAAAAAGAAAAGATAAAATGATATTTTTACCGTATTTGTAAGGAACCGTATTTACTTCATATTAAGATCCTAGTTTTCAAATTTAAATTTTTTTTTTGTTATTGCATTGTGGAACTAATGTAGTGTCCTCCCTAATTTTGTGGGGGGAAAGGGTACTGCTGAGAGTTATCCTTCCAGTCTAAAAACAGCTCTAATCCCCTATACAGTCTCTTCGTTTTTGTTTTTTTACGAATAGCTTCATTATTTCGAGTAGATAAAATTACTATATCTTTACGACTCCCAGCATTTATTAGAAATCATAAGATGTAACAAAACTGATGATATAAATTAAAATCAACTAATTAATAAATAATTGCGATTGCGGTATGTTGAACAAAATGCGATTAAAATTCAAAACGATAATAGTTTATTATGAAATTGGAATAAAGCTTCTCTTATGATGGAATTTCATTTCTCCATCAATACTATTTCAGTAGTTTGTCATATGGTCCATCAGGTTAACTACCCTATTTGTTTACGTCAATGAACAATATGGTCATTTATTTTAAACATAATTTATAAATGTTGTTTATTTGTAAACTTTTCAGAGACTTTGAGGTTATATCCACCAGCACCTTTCATCAGCCGAGAATGTACTAAAGATCACACTCTGCCCGATGGGACACTCATTGAGAAAGGATTGAACCTCATTATACCATCATTTTCGATTCAACGCGATCCTAAATATTTTCCAGAACCCATGGAATTTAAACCTGATAGGTTTAAAGATCCACCAGCTAATGGAACCTACCTGCCTTTTGGAGATGGACCTCGAATTTGCATAGGTAAATATTCAATATGATTAAAAATTATATATATTCAGTTTTCATCATATTTTAAATGTTCTTTATTCATTTAAAATTATCATTTTACATAAACACATGTATACACACTCAACACCACAAAATATCGGACCACCGTACATTTCTTTGAAAATACTGAAACAGCTCATATAATATCTACCCTAGGGCCGTTCGTTTGTCACAGAAAATGTGAATTATAATATGTTAAATATTTAGGGATATATCAGAAGGATTAGAGATGGGAGCATCTGGGCTGACTGGGTTAGAACGCATTGCTTTAAACACGCGTTGCCTAGCTACCGCAGATGACCAAAATATTGAAAACCAAAAAATTACGAGTTCGCGTCTCGGTCCTGTGAGGATTTTTATCCCGGCATTAGATTAATGCCGAGGTAAAAGTCCTCCCGATAAGGATTCTCCAAGATAAGGATTATCCGCCTTCACCTCCTGGTCCGAGAAACCCCCCCGTATAGCTTTCAAAGGCGAGGTAGGGGTGAACAAAAAATGAAAATAAAGCTATTTATTTAGAAGAATGTTTTAATTAAATTGAAAAAATTGCTATTTTTTTATTAAATAATTTTTATCAGTATAATATCTTCTTTTCTTCCTAGAAATTGCACTACCTTATGGGATGTAGTAGGTAATTGGTTATATTAGTGTTTTTAAGAAATATGTGGTGGTCTGCTGTTTTTTCTGTTAAGTGCATATATTTAAAAAAAATATTAATTTTTAAATTTTTGTTACAGGAAAACGATTGGCTGAAGCTGTTACAAGTAGTATTTTAGCAAGGTCGTTGGAAAAGTACGAATTCAATATAAGTCCGATGGATAAAAATGATGTTGATATCAAACTTAATCCTAGAGTTTTCGTTACCAGTCCTATGAATGGGCTGTTGATAAGAATTCGTAAATTAAATAGCAATAATTAGAAATAATAACTGTAAACAATAAAATCAGATGAAATCATTCTAACTTTTAGATGTTATAAAAGTTATATATAACACTAGCTGACCCGTCCAACGTTGTTTTGCCATGGAAATTATTTCTTGGAAATTTCTAGTGTAGAAAAAAAACAACTAACTTGTTGTAAGTGTGTAAGGATGTGGTATATGAGTAAAAGAGACATGGGGCGCTGTGAACGATGAGGAAATATAAAAATTACAAAACACCAAACATTAATTTTTTTAATTTATTCCTTAAAATTATATATATATATATATATATATATATATATATATATATATATATATATATATAATATATATATATATATATATATACCGGCTTTTCCACTCAATCCGCTCTACTCAAAATCACTAGCGACATACATACCGCTATTGACGAAAAGAAACTGACAATACTAATACTTCTGGACTTCTCAAAAGCTTTTGACTCTCTTGATCACTCTATCCTCTTTTCCAAACTACGGTCTTTATCCTTTTCCAATAGCTCTATTCATTGGTTTAAATCATTTCTCTCTAATAGGACTCAAGCCGTCACCATCCCTAACCATCCTCTATCTTCCTTCCTTGCCCTTTCGGCAGGTGTGGCCCAGGGTTCCAGCATATCTCCGATCCTTTTTAATTCCCGTATCAATGATCTTCCCAATTCCATCCATCACTGCTCCCATCACTTATACGCTGATGATTTCCAGATCTACTTATCCTTCTCTCCCTCCGAGTCTCAAGTAGCATTTGCCAATATTCAGGCAGACCTGGATAGAATCTGTGCCTGGGCAACCCTGAATAAACTTAGGCTAAATGCTATGAAAACTCAGGCGATTCATATAGGTTCCAATTCCCTCCTCAGATCCCATACTACATTTCCGAGTCTAACCCTAAATGATCAGCCAATCACCTTCACTTCTTCTGTCAAAAACCTCGGTATTACCATTGACCATACCCTTTCCTGGAAACCCCATATTGCCCAAATCTCCCGAAGAACAATAAGTACCCTTAAATTTTTCCATCGCTCACGCCATTTTCTTCCACTATCCACCCGTAAGCTCCTTGTATCCTCACTTATTTTCCCCCACTTTGACTACTGCTGCGGGGTATATGGTGGCCTCTCGACTGTGCTCGAGGACAGGCTAAAGCGAATTATGAATACATTTTTAAGATTTGTCCTTGGCACACCGAAGAGGTCTCATGTGACCCATTTATACAGTGAGTTAAAGTGGCTCCTTCCCTCAAACCACAGACAATATTTCCTTGGATCATTCCTTTACCAAACTGTCAACTCCCAGCTACCTCCCTATATCCACAAACTTCTGCAATTTAAATCGTCCGTCAGCTCGCTCCAAACAAGATCGCGCCATTCTGAACTTTATATTCCTGCCCACAGAACAACAAGTTTTGAACATTCCTTTCTTGTCCGCTCTACTACTCTCTGGAATTCCCTACCTACTCAAATCCGCCATGCTTCTTCCCTACCATCATTCAAGTCCCAACTGTACGAGTACCTATTGTCATCTCAGACAGACGCTCCACAAGCCTGAGTTTTCAAATCAAATATCTATTCAAAAAGAAAATTTATTATTTATTGGTCATGATTCTGTATCGATCAATTATTATGAATCAGTTTCAATGTTAAGTTTTGTTCAACATATCAGAAGTTATTCATTTATTTTACTCTTTTAGTTATTGTACTCTGTTGTTTTATTGTCTCCTACTTTTCTTCTTAAAGCTTTATAAATAAAAATTAATTATAATATCCTTTGGTCTTGTGGCCAGACACATTGTATATATTAATTGTACATATCATATTGTTCTTAAGGGACTCAGTCCCAGAATAAAAATTATTTTTCTATTCTATTCTATTCTATATATATATATATATATATATATATATATATATATATATATATATATATATATATATATATATAATATCATTAATTAATTACGACAGAAACACTAACAAACAATATAAATCTCTTAATGCTATAGCGTGAACAATATGTTAGCCCATATTTAACTAACACAAACAAACTGCTTTACCCACTCGAGAGCATGCTACGTATAATTATTGTCCGTGTGAAAAACATGAGTTACACTGAGATAGTAAAATGATAATTGCAAAGGTTACTACTACGCTTGATGCATGAATAATAATAATGACCGAAAAATGTGGGAGAGGGAGAAGGCTTTTTGTCTGAGAGAAAGAGAAGACCGGCTTCGGTCTCATCCCGACTCCGTCCTGTTTAAAATAGCTTGGTTAGAAGTGACACCGGTTGACCTCTGCCGGTGATAACTTACCAAGTCATGATTGATCAGTTATCGAGTGAAAAAAAAATTAAAAAAAAAAAAATTATGCCTAAAAAATGAAAGAATAATGTTAGGGGTGGACAGCCCTTATCGCTTAGGGGTATAAAAATAGATAGTAGCCGATCCTCAGACCTATTGAATATGCATATAAAATTTCATAAAAATAGGTCAAGCCGTTTTGAAGAAGTATAATAACTATAATTCTGACACGAGAATTATATATATTAGATTATTTTTAATAAACAATATATATTAAATATTACGATATTTAGTCTAATCAAACAAAACCGTAATTAAATACATCAAAACTAATTGTAAGACTGTAAAAAATAAAAAAAGAGCTTTAAAATATTACAAAAATCAGCTGATGCGCTCGATGATAACAGCCATACGTTACATCGTCTCTCAGATTTTTGCTTTTTTCAGTAGGAATTCGCTTGAATTCAGTCTGGAGAACATCACTAGACCTCAGGAATACTACGGCAGTGAATATAGGAGAAATTTCGGTAAGCAAAGTTATAATTTACTTTGTACAATCACGAAAAAGTGAAAGGAGGGTCACTGATCAGCTGATTGCCGCTAGCTCGGCAAGCTCGGGCTTGCTTTTCTTTTACTTATCTTTCTTTTATCTTTAATTCTTATCTCATTATTTATTTATTATGATTATTTTTTCTTAATCAATGAGATATTTTCATCAAGTCATGTCCTCAAAGCCTGCAAGTAAAAGATCTAGATCTGCAGGTTCAAACTCGTCTCCCACAAAACAGAGACCCCGCCGTGAACAAAATAAAAAAAATTATTCCACCAGCGACCGCGTCAGCTACCTCATTAGGATCTGAACTACAGCCCAGCACATCATCACAAGGAATAACTGATGAATCCCCGTTTTTTACACCGAATCCATTTCAGATCTTCCAAAATTAAAAAGAAAACATGGAATCTTCTCCTATACCCAGGGAACCTCCACTACCTCCACCAATATTTGTTAATAATAATAGGCTTACCGAACCTGAAGGTTCGATGCCGATACCACCAAACTTCGCCTGCACAGACTCGTCCAATGTTCACCGGTCAAGCCCAAGCCCCCGAGATCAGCCTTAATGCAATCCTCCCATCGACGCTTCGGCCTACCTTTCGGACGCCTACCAGTCGGTTCAGCGAATACCAACTTTCTTGGAATCCGTTCCTCACTAAGCCCAACAACTTTACGCGCCCATTTGAGTCTCCGCGATGCTATCAACTCAATTATATTCACAGAGTATAAACTCCGCAATTCCGCGTTGTGCAACCTTCTAAACTCCCCAGTGGCCTCATCTCTCTTCGGACCAAATATTTTACGCAGTACCTTATTCTCGAAAACCTTAAGCCGTTGTTCATCCTTCAAAGTAAGCGGCCATGTTTCGCATCCGTAAAGAACCGTTGGAAGAATAATAGTTTTATAAATTCTAACCTTTAAGTTTTTAGACAGAAGCCGCGAGCTAAGCAATTTAGCAACCGAATAATAACACGCATTTCCCACCTTTAACCGGGACTTTATTTCTTCTTGGATTTCATTTTTTCTTGTTATCATTGAACCTAAATACTTGAATTTCTCTACGTGTTCAAAAGTATGACCTGAAATATTAATATCATCAAGATCGCCACCATTTCTGCAACTAATCATATATTTCGTCTTATCGGTATTTAATTCGAGACCTATTTGTTTACCGGCTTTTATTAACACACTTGTATTTAGTTGTATAGTTTCCGTGTCTTCACCTAGTAGTACCAAATCATCGGCATACCCCAAAACCGGAATCTTGTCACCCATATTTAAGCCTTTCTCGGTACACATCACCTTTTCTATGACATACTCTAAGGCTATATTAAACAAAACAGGTGAAAGGGAGTCACCCTGTTTCAAACCCGATCGCACCTCAAATCTCTCGGAGTAATTATGACCGATTCTAACTTTATGAAATGTTTCCGACAAACACATCTCTACTAGGTTTACTAACTTTTTAGGTATCCCCTGTTCAATCATGACGTTATATAGCTTCTGACGGTCTATGGAATCATAAGCCTTTTTAAAATCTATATAAAGTTGATGGACTACACCGTTGTATTCCAGCTTCTTCTCTAATATTTGACGTAAGGAAAATATTTGATCAATAGTCGAGCGATTCCGCCTAAAACCACATTGGTAGTCTCCGATAATTTCCTCAGCGTATTCCGTGATTCGGCTAGTTAGTATTGACGAGAATATTTTATAGCATACTGGGAGAAGAGAGATCCCACGATAGTTGTTACAATCCGTCCTCGGTCCTTTTTTGTGAATCGGAATAAGTATTGATTCTTTCCATTCTTCGGGTATTTTTTCATTTTCCCAGATCTTTTTAACTAAAACATGTAATTTGGAAACGCCCGCTTCTCCACACGCTTTGATTAATTCACTCGTGATATTATCATTTCCTGCAGCTTTATACCGTTTTAATTTTCCTATAGCCATTTCAACTTCCTCTTTACTCGGTGCGTCTACCCATGGTTCAGCGCTCTGGTATTCAGAGGGAGGAGATTGATTATTATTTTCCGTATTTAGAATGCCGTCAAAGTGTTGTTTAAATTTATTTAATATCTCAGTCGGATCCGCAATTATGTTGTTATTCGCATCTTTAACCCCATTCAATAGAGGTTTAAATCTTTTACGCGATTTGTTTATACCTTTGTACATCTCTCTTACGTTATTTTCGCTTCTGTGTTTTTCTATTTCTATTATTTTGCCTTTAAGATACTCTCTTTTCTTATTTTTTAAGAATTTTGAAGTTTCGTTTTTTACTAATCGAAAGTAAGCCACATTATTATCGCTTGGATTATTTAAGGAATTCAGTTTAGCGGTTTTTCTTTTTTCACACATATTTTGACAATCCCAATCGTGGGACGCTCCCCATACGCGGTAATGAGATCCGCGCGAGGTGAATATTTGTTAAAAATATTAAAAATTTAAAACTGATGTGTGCGCATTTAAACAAAGTAACTGATCCTAATAGTTATTATTGTATAAGTAGAACCAATGATACTAAAATATCTCCGACTACTGCTGAAACCTACAGAAAGATTGTAAAATATCTGACTGAGACCAAAGCTGACTTTCATACTTATCAGCTGCGCCAGGAGAGAGCATTAAGGGTCGTAATCAGAAACCTACATTCCTCAACACCCGTTGAAGCTATCAAAGAAGAATTGACAGAATTAGGATTCCAAGTGAGGCAAGTCACCAACGTTCTAAAAGATAAAAGTCCACTGAGTCTATTCTTCGTGGACTTGGAACCATCAGCAGGAGTCGAAAAATTTATGACCTCTGTAGACTGTACTATACCCGTGTAAAAGTTGAAAAACTTTACACAAAGAATGAAATAGTTCAGTGCCATAACTGTCAGGCATATGGTCATACCAAAAGTTATTGCCATCACATACCACGCTGTGTGAAATGCGGTGAACAGCATAAAACAGAAGAATGTACAAGATGAAGATCAACATCCGCTGTATGTGCTCTGTGCCTCAAGGACCATCCGGCTAACTACAAGGGATGTGAAATCTACAAGAAACTCAGAACCAGATACCAAAAACCTCAGGATCCGAATGAAACAGCTATACCAATCAGAAGCAGAAGAGGGCCATCTAAACTTGTAAATTCTAACGTGTCATTTGCCTACTTGCTTGGAGGTGGAAACCAGAGTCATAAAGACGAGGCACTGCCGGAACAACGTTTTCCTCAACATTCTCAATCTATTGTACAACAATCCATCCCTCGAAGTTTACCTAATCTTCAAAAAACTCCTCAACATCAAATTTCTCATATCCCTCCACCATCAAACGTCACAGATCTTACCAGTCTAATGACATCGTTCATCTCCGAAATCAAATCTCTTGTTATGCCGCTTATATCACTCCTTACAAATCTAGTATCAAATCTAATCCCTGCCTTGAAAAATCCTTAAATGCCTTCACCTAATTCCTTATCCATTCTCCTTTGGAATGCGAATGGTGTTAGAAATCATACTGACGAACTGACAGCGTTGTTGCAAGACAAAACAATCGATGTTGCACTTATAACTGAAACAAGACTAACGACTAAACAGTACTTCAATACCGCAATATATGACATACCGTACTGACCACCCAGACGGCAAAGCCCATGACGGTTCTGCTATTATTGTCCACCAATCCCTCTCTCATCATTTACTCCCACTTCCCACCTATGATTTCCTACAAGCCACAGCCATAGTAATCAAGACCTTTTTCTTTCCGGTAACCCTCACATCTGCATATTGCCCTCCTAAACATTCCATTTCCAATTCCGAATTCGTATCCTTCCTGGATTCCTTAGGAAATCGTTTCATTATGGGTGCAGACTTAAACGCCAAGCATCAGCAGTGGGGTTCCAGAACCACGAATTCTCGGGGACGAAATTTGCTGTCTGCACTCAACTCCCGAAATTTTAATATCCTGCCTCCTGACTCCCCTACCTACTAGCCAACCGATCCTAACCGCAATCCTGACATCCTCGACTTCTTTATCCACAGCGGATTAGGCTCCCTCAACTTGCCTGTAACTCGCCTTGATGAACTATCCTCAGACCATAGTCCACTGATCCTAAAAGTATCTCTCACTCCAATTCCAAAACCCATTCCACCATCATTCATCCGAGGCCCTGTCAACTGGAAGCTTTTCCGCCAAATCCTGACCGATAATATTGATCTCAGAGTTTTTTTTTTTTTTTAAACATATTTATTGATATTTACAACTGTATTAAATAAAAATACATCTAGTAAATGTGATGGTAATATACAAAACTGTCATGAAAAACATGTAGAAACACTACCCAGTGGCAGCACTCTAAAAATATTTTAAACTAGAAGGTTCCGGGGCCATTTCCTTTTCAGGCGTCTCGGAGGATTATCCGGAATTGAAGAGGAAGAAAGGATTGATACTAGGGGGTTAGAGTGAGAATGGAGTTTGTCATGAAAGGATTGATACCTGGTCCGGGCCAAATCAGTAACATAGGGAGCATTAAGGTCTTTATGGATAAGTTTATTCGTGACAAAGTAAGGAGCGTTGAGGATTTTACGAAGGATTTTGGATTGTAAGGATTGGATGCGGGAAGAATTTGATGGTTTAGTAGAGCCCCAAAGCTCTACTCCGTAAGTCCAGATTGGTCTTATAATAGTCATGTAGATGAGCCTTTTGTAGTTAAGAGGAAGGTTTGATCGTTTGTCTAGTAAGTGTTGAAGTAGCCTAAAGCGGCGAGCAGTTTCTTGTCGTTTTAGTCGTGTATGTGGATTCCAAGTTAGGCGTTTGTCAAGAAGAAGTCCTAGGTATCGGATCTGTTCAACAGGAACTAGTTGAGTGTTATTAAAGGATACTTTAGGGCAGGAAGTCAAAGGTTTACGGCGAAGGGTAAAGGTTATTTGATGGGATTTGTTGGAATTTATTTTTATTCTCCAGTTCTGACACCATACTTCTAGGTCTTTGATGTGGGCTTGAAGGGTATTTGAAGCAACAAATGGATCTTTATGAACTGATAACACGCAGGTGTCATCAGCATAGGTAGAAAGGAAAGTGTTAGGATGGGTTGGGATATCAGCTGTATATACTGTGTATAGAATGGGTCCTAGAATACTGCCTTGAGGAACACCGGCAGTCTGTGTAAAAAGGGATGAATAGGAACTATTGTGATTAATTTTGAAGGATCTATCAGAGAGGTAGGATTGAAGAATCAGGAAATATGTGGGAGGAAGGAATTTACGGAGTTTGTACAACAGTCCTGGGTGCCAGACTCTATCAAAGGCCTGCTCTACATCGAGAAAGGCTCCCGTGCAGTACAGCCCGCGCTCCAAAGCAGAAGAGACAACGTCCACCACACGATGACATTGCTGGATAGTGGAGTGGGATGTTCGGAATCCGAACTGATGATCAGGGATGATATGATTAGAATCAAGGATGGGATATATTCGTTTCAGAAGGAGTTTTTCAAAGATTTTACCCATAATAGGTAATAGAGAAATTGGACGGTAAGAGGATGGATGTTCGAGCGGCTTTTGGGGTTTGGGAATCATCTTAACAATGGATAGTTTCCAGGAGTCAGGAAAATATGTGGTCCGGAGGATAGCATTATATATGTAGGTAAGAAAACAGATGGATTTTCGAGGAAGCTGTTTCATTATATGGGAAGTAACTAGGTCATGTCCAGGAGCTTTGCGGGAAGGTAATCTGTGAATGATATTGGCTATTTCTGAAGGATGAAATGCTTTAGGTGGTAGGGTCATTTGGAGAGGAATATCGAGCTCTGTTTCAATACATTCAACATGGTTTGAATTGAGTATCTCAGGATGAGGATTGAATATTTTAGAGAGGTGCTGAGCAAATATCTGGGATTTTTCTTCGTCGAATCGTGTCCAGGTTCGGGTTTCATTAAGGAGTGGATGGTTGAAATCTTTAAACTTCAGGATTTTTTTAGTAGTCGTCCATAGTGATTGGTCAGTAATCGTAAGATTTTCCGTCAAGTTTTGTAAATTTTGTATTTTTTGAGTTCTGATTTTAGTTTGTTAGTCAGTTGGGTGTAATAAGTTTTGTCTGTTGGGTATCTGGTCCTGTGCCACTTCGATCTTGCTGTGCGCTTTTCTCTCAATAAGATCTGAATGTGCTGTGGTAGGTTACTTTTCTGAGGTTTATTAGGTTTGGTGTTAGTTGTGTTGTCTATTATGGTGCTACTTATTGAGTCAGTAAGTTTTTCTATGGCTAGGTCAATATCTTGTTTTGTCTTTAGTGGAAGTTTTAAGTCTAGTTTATTTTCTATGTCATATCGAAATTGGTCCCAGTTTACACGTCCTGCAATTAATGTAGGAGGAGAGGGTTTAGGAACAAAGTTTGAATGCAAAGAAAGCAGAACAGGACTGTGGTCAGATGAAAGGTCATTCAGGGATTTGATTTCGGCTTGGGAAGTAGGGATTTGAGAGGTAACAAATATATCCAGGATATCAGGGTTTTTTTTTAGAGATGTAGGCCAATATGTGGGATTCGTAGGAGCAAGGATAGAATAACAATTGGAGTTTGTGACGTTAGAAAGGATACTACCACGGGAGTTGGATGCTCGACAACCCCATCGTTGGTGTTTAGCGTTGTAATCACCTCCAGCAATGAAGCGCGGCCCAAGAGATCGGAATAAGGAATTAAGAAGGCTATAGGAAATGGTGTTACCAGGAGGACAGTATACAGCTGAGACTGTGAGATGGAAAGGACGAGTTAAAATTATTACAGAAGAGGATTGTATGGCGTCAGATGGAGTAGTAGGAATAAGGGAATGTGGAAGGGATTTATGGATAAGAACGCACGATCCGGCATGGGCAGTGTTGTCTGGGTGGTCTGTTCTATAAGTGATGTAGTCACGTATGTAAAATTTTGATCGTTGAGTGAAATAGTTATTAATGCAATATGTATGTGATTGTCATGTAGGAGTATGTCGAGTTCGTCTCGGTGGTTGAGTAGGCCATTAGCGTTCCACAAGAGGATAGCTAGGGGCATTACACTCATCGTCGGAAATTAAATGGGATTTCGGAAAGGATACGAGTGAGAAGGGAGATAAGTGGCTGGATGGTTTCTTTGAGATCTAATAGGAAGGAATTAAGGATGGAGTAAAAGTCAGGTGGGGGTATATTATAGGATTGGGAAGGAGCTGGTACATTGGCTGGAGTCTGCACCCGTCGAGGGGTACTATGATATGCATTTTGGGATGTTTGGGGTTGAGGATTGGGTTGATTTGGCTGTACAGTAGAACGGGTGGGATTGGGTGAGGTTTTTCTGGAGGTAATTTGACCCTAACAGGTATCTGATGAGGAGGGGTTGGTTGGTGTGGAGCTTCAAGCTGGGGATGGGAAATCTGGGCCATGGGTTGGGAGTTCGGAGGCGCCTGCCGTCTAGGTTGTTGAGGCTGCGAGTTGATAACGGAGGAGGGCTTCTTAATGTTCTCTCGGTCTTGATTTCCAGGTCTTGGAGTAGTTGGCTGTGGAGTCATTTTAACAGAAGGTTTCTGAATTTCTGGAAAATTTACCAGGTTGTCCAGTACAGGAGGTGGTGCAGATGTATTACTTTTCTGTTCCAGACTTTTGGGTAGAGGGTTTTGTGATCTCTGTCTGAGCAGATTTTTGTAGACCGAACAGCCTCTGTAGCTCGCTGGATGTGCTTCACCACAGAGAGCACATTTTGCTGGTTCATCACGAGATTTCGGGCAGGTCTCTGTAGCATGAGGGCCGGCACATTTGACGCACCGGGCCTGGTGGTAACAGTAAGATTTAGTGTGACCCAAATTTTGACATTTAGTACACTGTACTATTATAGATGTCGGCCTAGGCTGTTCAAATCGCACAATGGAGTATACCAGTCGTGTTATATTGAATATTTCAGGGTTATTTGTGGCAGGTTCTAGATCCACGAAAAATAGAGGCAGTGGATATTTTCCCTTTGGATGGAAAACGGGAGAGACCTTTCTGACATTGTAGCCTATTTCTTCTATCCCTCTTTTGATAGCATCTGTGGGAGTTGATGAGTGGAGCCCTCTAAGAACGACACGATATGACTTTTCTTGTTTCAATTGGTAACAATGGAAGTCGTAGCTTTTCGAATTCAAATGGTTGACAAGCTTTTTGTAACTGTCTTTATTTGTTGTATTGATCTTAATATCATTTATTCTCGAGTAACAACGAAAGTTGGGCTGTCCGATCAAATCTGCAATTTCTTGACCAAACGACATAAAATTTTGTATGTTGTTGACAAATATTGGTGGGGGTTCAGGATCACAAAACCCTTGAGACTCTGAAATTATGTTGGCTGTACCTGACGTACTGGCAGAGGTAGATGGCGCTATGAAGACAGACGGAGCGGCTGATGATGATGGAACTGGTTCTAGTGTGTTGGCTGCAGTGAGTTTACTGCGGGTTTTTGGCGGTGACATATTTGGCTCAGATGCCTGCTTAGTTTTATTTGATTTATTTTTTTTTTTATTTGGTGAATTACCCCCAGATCCAGGAGGAAGGGAGTTCCGATGCCGCTTCATACGGCGAGTTAAATATTGAGAGTCCGTTTCACTTATTTCAGAGAAAGGGGTCTCCTCTGAGTCCTCACCGGACGTATTTCTATCTAAGTCCATTATTAATTAAAATGAAAGAAAAGAAAACAAAAAAATCTATATACACCTGCGTATTAAAATAAAAAAATAAATTTTATACAATAAATACTTAAGAACTAAACTATTCACATGACTATATACAATTAATAAAGAAAACATATCTAAGAAACAATTATAAACAAATAGAAAAAAAAAATGGTCTTTAAAAATTTAAAAGAAATGAATGAAACTAAAAACAAAATAAAGTCCTAGACGAAAACAGAGATGACTGAGTTAGTAAACTTGGCCTAGCCCTTTAAAAATAAAGATAACTGTATAGGATTAGGGCCGCGTTGCTATCTCAACCAGATAGCTATCAGTTTATAAGATATCGCGTATCGGTACAAATAGTCACTCACCTCACTATACGTGAATATTAAAGTGTTTAGTTGATAGTAAACTCACTGTTCACAAAGTTTTATAGCTGACATGTTGATAGAACCGTGGTGAAAATGTAACAAACACAGAGCTACGAAAGAATAGAACTGCTGTTGCGGCCATTAACCAAGGTACTTGACCTCAGAGTAACCCTCAAAATCCCAGATGACCTAGATAATTCCGTCTATTCCTTTACCACCGCCATCCAACAAGCTGTCTGGACTGCTTCCTCTCCTAAACACTCCAATATAAATCCAGACCAAAATCATTTTCCACAACCTATTATAGACCTCATCCACACCAAACGCCGACCAAGATCATTATGGCAGCGCACCCGACACCCAACAGATCGCCGCTCCTATAACTTCTATTGTAGACAATTGAAGAGGGAGTTGGCGACCTTCCGTTCCCAGTCCTTTAATTCCTATCTCTCCGCTCTATCAGCTCGTGATAATTCTCTGTGGAATGTCACGAAAAAGATCCTAAAATACCACGAGGAAGTTCTGCGCATGCGCATGAGTATAGCAGTCATCATTCAAATCGTCTCTTGGATTTCTTGCTTTTTCAGTTGGAATTCACTTCAGTGCAATCTTGAAAACATCACCAGAGTTCAGGATAACAACAGCAGTAAATATTGGAGCAAATAACAGTAAGTTTTGTAACAATTTACAGTGTAAAGTGAATGCTGGGTAACCTCTTCACATCAGCTGATTGCCAGTAGCTCGGCTAGGCCGGGATTGCTTTTTTTTCTTTAGTTATTGTTTTATTTCCCACATCTAGTCATTATATCATCATCTTCTTCACATGAAATGCGATATTTTCACCAAGTGATGTCCTCCAAAGCATCAACTAAAAGATCTAGATCTAGTGGTTCAATCACGTCTCCCATAAAACAAAAACCCCGCCGTGATACTAATAAAAAATTAAATCAGCAAGCAACCCCCTCAGGTACTAATACCGAATCTGAACCACAACCTGGCACATCGTCACAAGGGATGACTGACGAATCTCCGTTTTTCACCCCAAATCCTTTTCAAATCCTACATAATGAAAAAGAAAACATGGAATCTGCTCCTACACCCAGTGAACCACGACCTCCACCGATATTTGTCAAAAATATTAAAAATTTTCAGTTGTTGTGTGCTCAATTGAATAAAATTACCGACTCCACCAGCTACTACTGTATGAGTAGAATCAATGACACCAAAATATCACCGACCACCGCCGAGACGTATAGAAAACTAGTGAAATATCTAACTGATACTAAAGCGGATTTTCATACTTATCAGCTACGCCAAGAGAGATCTCTTAGAGTTGTGATCAGAAATCTACATTCTTCTACACCAGTTGAAGCTATCAAAGAAGAACTTATAGAGATGGGTTACAAAGTGCGCCAAGTCACTAATGTCATAAAAGATAGAGTTCAACTTCCTCTATTCTTCGTTGACTTAGAACCATTGCCAGGGGTAGAAAAAATTTATGATCTAAAAAGATTGTACTATACAAGTGTAAAAGTCGAAAAACCTTACACCAAGAGAGAAATTGTTCAGTGTCACAATTGTCAGGCGTATGGTCATACCAAAAGTTACTGTTATCACATACCACGCTGCGTGAAATGCGGTAAACAGCACAAGTCTGTGGAATGTACAAAACCAAAGTCAACACCCGCTGTATGTGCTCATTGCCTCAAGGACCACCCGGCCAACTACAAAGGATGCCAAATCTACAAGGAACTAAGGACCAGATATCAAAAAGCCCCTAGTACTGGATGAAACAGCAAGACAGGCAAGAACTAGAAGAGAACCCTCAAAATTAATCGATGCCAATGTATCATTTGCCCACTTACTTGGAGGTGGGAACCAATGTAGTGAAGCCGAGGCCCTGCCGGAACTACAAAATGTACCTCAATATCCTCAATCCATTCCACAAATACCTCTTCCCTAAAACGTAATCAGTCCTAAAAATCCTCATCCACAACAAATCTCACATATCCCCCCTCCTTCAAACGCCACAGACCTTACGAGTTTGATGACGTCCTTCATTTCCGAAATCAAATCCCTTGTCATGCCTCTAATCACAATCCTTACGAATCTTGTATCAAATCTCATTCCTAAATTAAAAAATCCATAAATGACCTCACCTAATTCCTTATCTATTCTCCTATGGAATGCGAATGGTGTTAGAACTCACACTGACGAACTTACAGCCTTACTGCAAGACAAAAACATTGATGTTGCACTCATTACTGAAACTAGACTAACCAATAAACAGTACTTCAAAATACCTGAATACACGACATACCGGACAGACCATCCAGACGGCAAAGCCCATGCCGGTACTGCAGTCATTGTCCACCGATCCCACTCCCATCACTTACACCCACTTCCCGCCCACGACTTCCTACAAGCAACTTCCATTGTTATCAAAACCTTTTCCTTTCCGCTTATCATCGCATCAGCATACTGCCCTCCTAAACATCCAATTTCCTCTGCCCAATTTGGATCCTTCCTCAACTCCTTGGGTAATCACTTCATTTTGGGTGCAGACTTAAACGCTAAGAATCAACAGTGGGGTTCTAGAACCACCAATTCTCGTGGACGGACGTTGCAGTCTGCACTCAACTCCCGACGCTTTCATCTCCTACCTCCCGATTCTCCTACCTACTGGCCAACAGATCCTAACCGTAATCCTGACATCCTCGACTTCTTCATCCACAGCGGATTAGGCTCTCTGAATTTTTCCATAGCTCGCCTTGATGAACTATCCTCTGATCATAGTCTATTAATCCTAAATGTATCCATAACACTTATTCCTAAACCTATCCCACAGTCATTCATTAGAGGCCCTGTCAACTGGAACCTCTTCCGCGAAATCCTCACTAATGATATTGACCTCAGAGTGATTCTCAAAACCCCAAATGACCTTGACGACGCCGTATATTCCTTTACAACCTCGATTTAACAAGCCGCCTGGACTGCCTCCGTTCCCAAGCACTCCCAAATAAATCCTTACAAAAACCATTTACCACAACACCTCCTAGACCTAATCCACACCAAACGCCGAGCCAGAACATTATGGCAACGCACCCGTCACCCAGCAGATCGCCACTCCTATAACTTTTATTGTAGACAATTAAAGCGGGAGTTGGCGATCTTCCGTTCCCAATCCTACAATTCCTACCTCTCCTCTCTCTCGACTCGTGACAATTCCTTGTGGAATGTCACGAAGAGAATTCTAAAATCCCCCTGATATCCCATCCTTTCCGGCGTAGTGATAATTCCTGGGCTGCTTCTGACAAAGATAGGGCCCAGGAATTTGCACTACACCTTTCCAAGGTATTCACTCCTCATTCTGATCTCAATCCAACCCATACCGCAATAGTTGAAGAGTTCCTTACGTCACCGATACCAATTTCCTTACCACCTAAAGCAATCAATCCCTCTGAGGTCAAATATCTTCTTCAAAAGCTTCCTCTCCGTAAATCCCCTGGATACGATCTCCTCACTCCTCAAATCCTAAGACAACTTCCACCTAAAGCCATTACATTCCTTACATATATCTATAACTGTATCCTACGCACTACCTATTTCCCTCTGTTGTGGAAACACTCGACTATCATCCTTTTCCTAAAACCAGGCAAACCATCCAACTGTACGTCATCCTACAGACCTATTAGCCTTCTTCCGATCCTCTCCAAAATCTTCGAAAAACTCCTATTAAAACGAATCCTAGCCAAATTTCACAATTTTCCTTCACACCAGTTTGCATTCCGTCGTCAACATTCCACGGTTCAGCAAGGACTCCGAGTTGTAGACCACATTTCCTCCGCCCTTGAGTGCAAGGAGTATTGTTTGGGTGCCTTTCTGGACATAGCTCAAGCTTTTGACCGGGTGTGGCACCTGGGACTGCTCTTTAAGCTCAAAACCCATTTACCTCAATCCTTATACCTAATCCTCCGATCCTATTTATCCAACCGCTCCTTCCGAGTTCGCTGTGGTTCCGAATTTTCCGAACAATATACTGTTGAGGCCGGTGTTCCTCAAGGCAGCGTCTTAGGACCCGTCCTCTACATCCTCTTCACCGCCGATATCCCTACCGATCCCAATACCTTTCTGGCAACATTTGCTGATGACACAGCCATTTTATCATCCAATTCCGATCCTGAAGCAGCATCGCTAAATCTCCAAAAGCATCTTTCCCTTGTCGAAGACTGGTGCAATGCTTGGCGCATTAAGGTGAACGAAAGCAAATGCACTCACGTCACATTCACCCTTCGACGCAAATCCTGTCCAACGGTTAATTTCAATTCCATACAGCTTCCTTCCTCAGACACAGTCCGGTATCTCGGCTTTTTACTGGACAAAAGACTGACGTGGAACCCACATACAAGACTAAAAAGAAAAACTCAACCGCAGATTCGGCCAGTTATACAGACTACTAAACAGAAAATCTCATCTTACAGTTGACAACAAATTACTAATATCCAAGACAGTACTGAAACCTATATGGACCTACGGACTTGAACTGTGGGGAACAGCTAAACATTCTAACATCAAACGCATCCAATCCTTCCAATCCAAAGTCCTCCGAACAATAGTTAATGCTCCTTATTACGTTACCAACTGTACCCTACACCATGACCTTAATATTCCGTTTGTTTTAGACCTGGTACCATCCAAATTTTCCAAATTTCATCAGAACCTTAGTCATCATCCTAACCCTCTAGTACAATCCCTATCCAGCACCACCCATCCCTACAATCCTCCTCGAAGATTGAAACGGCAGTGGCCACGAGACCTATTGTAAACATTTAAACTGGAGTTCTGACAATGGTCAGATCCTCCACTCATGTACGGTATGTTTGTGGCTACAGCGCCCTAACTCATTCTCCACTGGCTCAGACCAGTGATGCGGCTGAGATAGAGGCGCTGGGATCTCTTGGATTCCGCTTTTTCCTCCACAACTGGAGGGAAAAGCGCTTACTGGGGTCTCTTTAGCAATTGTATATATTGTATATAGTTATGATTGGCTGTAAGATGTTTATTTATTTGCCAACTTTTTATTTATCTCAATAATAGGTTTTTGTTTCGATTTGTTTGTTTTTTTTATTTATTATTATTATTTTATTGTATATATATGAATTTATTTATGTTCTATTTTATGTAATTTGACCATTATTATTATTTTCTGTATATATAGTATGAATGTGGTATCTTATCAATATTATTATTGTTCATTTTGTAACAAATTGTAATATATCTCAATTAAAAAAAAAAAAAAAAAAAAAAAAAAAAAAAAAAAAAAAATACCATGAAGTTTCCCATCCTCTCCGACGTGGTGATGACTCCTGGGCTGCGTCTGATGAAGATAAAGCCGAGGAATTCGCCACACACCTCTCCAAAGTATTCGCTCCTCACCCGGAATCCCACATCAATCACACCGCAACAGTGCAAGACTTTCTTATGTCACCAATTCCACTTTCCCTACCTCCTAAAGCTATTAATCCCTCTGAGGTCAAATATCTGCTCCAAAGACTGACCCTCTGTAAATCTCCTGGACACGATATCCTTACTCCCCAGATCCTCCGACAACTTCCGCAGAAAGCTATTATATTTCTTACTTATATCTACAACTGCATCGTACGCACCACCTATTTTCCTCTGTTATGGAAACATTCCACTTTCATCCTTTTTTTAAAACCAGGCAAACCTTCCAACAACACTTCAACCTACAGGCCTATTAGTCTACTCCCCATCCTTCCAAAATCTTCGAAAGGCTTCTTCTTAAACGTATCCTACCCATATTAGAATCTCAAAATCTTCCTTCCCATCAGTTTGGATTCCGTCTTCAGCATTCCACAGTTCAACAAGGGCTCCGAGTTGTAGACCATATTTCCTCAGCTCTTGAATGCAAAGAGTATTGTTCTGGTGCGTTTCTGGACATTGCGCAAGCTTTTGACCGGGTATGGCACACTGGATTACTCTTCAAGCTGAAAACCCATTTACCCCAGTCTCTATATCTCAAACCGTTCCTTCCGAGTTCGCTGTGGTGTAGAATTTTCTAAACTTTATCCCGTTGAGGCCGGTGTTCTTCAAGGCAGCGTCTTGGGACCCGTCCTCTACATCCTTTACACTGCCGATATTCCTACACATCCTGATACCTTTCTGGCAACTTTTGCAGACGACACCGCCATCCTATCATCCAGTTCCAATTCTGAAACAGCATCCTTAAACCTTCAGAGACACCTTTTCCTTATCGAACACTGGTGTAATAACTGGCGTGTAAAGGTGAACGAAGCTAAATGTAAACACATAACCTTTACTCTTAGATGAAAATCCTGTCCGCCAGTTTATTTCAACTCATTTCCAATTCATCTCTCAAATACTGTCCGGTATCTTGGCTTACTGTTAGACAAAAGATTGACTTGGAATCCACATACAAGACTTAAAAGACAAGAACTCAACCGAGGATTCGGACAATTATACCGACTACTCAACAGAAAATCTGAACTTACAGTTGACAACTAATCTACAAGACAATTATTAATCTACAAGACAATACTGAAGCCCATCTGGACCTACGGGCTGGAACTGTGGGGGACAGCTAAACGTACGAACATCAAACGCATTCAATCCTTTCAATCCAAAGTCCTCCGTACAATAGTAAATGCTCCTTATTATGTCTCCAACTATACCTCGTACCACGACCTTAATGTTCCATTTATTTCAGACCTAATTCCATCCAAATTTTCCTAATTCCACCAGAATCTCATTCATCATCCTAATCCTCTTGCTCAATCCCTATCCAGCTCCACTCATCCATACAATCTACCTAGAAGGTTGAAACGGCAGTGGCCCCGCGACCTTTTGTAAATATATTGGAGTTCTAGCACTGGCTAGATTCTCCACTCAATGTGTTGTATGTATGAGTGTGTGTATGTGTATATAGGTATAAGTGAATTCTTGACTTTATTGTATTGATACATTTTGTATATATATTTTATTGTAATTTTATGCTGTGTAAATATTAATGAATGTAGTATGTATGATATCTTTCAGCACTACTATTGATGTCCAAATTGGGACAGAGTGTAATTTTACTCAATAAAAATTTATTCTAAAAAAAAAAAATAATAAAAAAAATATTACACATAGTTCAGTGCATGCGCATGAGTATAGCAGTGTAAAGTGAATGCTGGGTAACCTCTTCACATCAGCTGATTGCCAATAGCTCGGCAAGGCCGGGATTGCTTTTCTTTTCTTTAGTTATTGTTTTATTTCCCACATCTAGTTATTATCTCATTATCTTCTTCACATGAAATCCGATATTTTTACCAAGTGATGTCCTCCAAAGCATCAACTAAAAGATCTAGATCTAGTGGTTCAATCACGTCTCCCATAAGACAAATACCCCACCGTGATACTAATAAAAGATGCTTAAATCAACAAGCAACCTCTTCAGGTACTAATACAGAATCTGAACCACAGCCTGGCGCATTGTCACAGGGGATGACTGACAAATCTCCGTTTTTCACCCCAAATCCTTTTCAAAGCCTACTTAATGAAAAAGAAAACATGGAATCTGCTCCTACACCCAGTGAACCACGGCCTCCACCGATATTTGTCAAAAATATTAAAAATTTTCAGTTGTTATGTGCTCAATTTAATAAAATTACCGACTCCACCAGCTACTACTGTATGAGAAGAATCAATGACACCAAAATATTACCGACCACCCCCGAGGCATATAGGAAAATAGTGAAATACCTAACTGATACTAAAGCGGATTTCCATACTTATCAGCTACGTCAAGAGAGAGCTCTTAGAGTTGTGATCAGAAATCTCCAGTTGAAGCAATCAAAGAAGAACTCTATGGAGATGGGTTACAAAGTCCGCCAAGTCACTAATGTCATAAAAGATAGAGTTCAACTTCCTCTATTCTTCGTTGACTTGGAACCATTGTCAGGGGTAGAAAAAAATTATGATCTAAAAAGATTGTATTATACAAGTGTGAAAGTCGAAAAACCTTACACCAAGAGAGAAATTGTTCAGTGTCACAATTGTCAGGCGTATGGTCATACCAAAAGTTACTGTTATCACATATCACGCTGCGTGAAATGTGGTGAACAGCACAATGTTCACAAGCATGCCTATGGAATGTATAAAACCGAAGTCAACACCCGCTGTATGTAGTCATTTTCTCATGGACCACCCGGCCAACTACAAAGGATGCAAAATCTATAAGGAACTAAGAACCAGATATCCAAAACCCCTAGTACTGGATGAAACAGCAAGACACGCAGGAACTAGAAGAGAACTCTCAAAATTAATCGATGCCAATGTATCATTTGCCCACTTACTTGGAGGTGGGAACCAATTTAGTGAAGCTGAGCCCCTGCCGGAACTACAAAATGTTCCTCAATATCCTCAATGCATTCCACAAATACCTCTTCCTCAAAACGTAATCAGTCCTAAAAATCCTCATCCACAACAAATCTCTCATATCCTCCTTCCTTCAAATACCACAGACCTACCAGTTTGATGACATCCTTCATTTCCGAAATCAAATCCCTTGTCATGCCTCATTGATGTTGCACTCATAACTGAAACTAGACTAACCACTAAACAGTACTTCAAAATACCTGAATACACTAGATACCGGACAGACCATCCAGACGGCAAAGCCCATGCCGGTACTGCTGTCATTGTCCACCGATCTCTCTCCTATCACTTACACCCACTTCCCGCACACGATTTCCTACATGCCACCTCTTCCTTTCCGCTCGTCATCGCATCAGCATACTGCCCTCCTAAACATTCTATTTCCATTACCCAATTTGGATCCTTCCTCAACTCATTGGGGAATCACTTTATTCTGGGTGTAGACCTAAACGCCAAGCACCAACAATGGGGTTCCAGAACCAATATTCGGGGACGGACTTTGCACTCTGCACTCAACTACAGACGCCTTAATCTTCTACCTCCCGATTCCTTTACCTACTGGCCAACAGATCCTAACCGCAATCCAGACATCCTCGATTCTTCATCCACAGCTGATTAGGCTCCCTGAACTATTTTGTAACTCGCCTTGATGAACTATCCTCTGACCATAGTCCACTGATCCTAAAAGTATCTCTCACTCCAATTCCAAAACCCATTCCACCATCATTCATCCGAGGACCTGTCGTTAGATAGTTAAAGAATTCCTTACGTCACCGATACCGATTCCCTTACCACCTAAAGTAATCAATCCCGCTGAGGTCAAATATCTTCTTAAAAAGCTTCCTCTCCGTAAATCCCCTGGATACGATCTCCTTACTCCTCAAATCTTAAGACAGCTTCTACCTAAAGCCATTACATTCCTTACATATATCTATAACAGTATCCTACGCACTACCTATTTCCCTTTGTTGTGGAAACACTTGACTATTACCCTTTTCCTAAAACCAGACAAACCCTCCAACTGCACGTCATCCTACTTCCGATCCTCTCCTAAATCTTCGAAAAACTCCTACTGAAACGAATCCTAGCCAAATTTCACAATTTTCCTTCACGCCAGTTCAATATTCCACGGTTCAACAAGGACTCCGAGTTGTAGACCACATTTCCTCCGCCCTTTAGTGCAAGGAGTATTGTTCGGGTGCCTTTCTGTACATAGCGCAAACTTTTGACCGGGTGTAGCACCCGGGATTGCTCTTTAAGCTCAAAAACCATTTACCCCAATCCTTAGACCTAGTCCTTCGGTCCTATTTATCAAACCGCTCCTTCCGAATTCGTTGTGGTTCCGAATTTTCCAAACATTATCTTTTTGAGGCCGGTGTTCCTCAAGGCAGCTTCTTAGGACCCGTCCTCTACATCCTCTATACCGCCGATATCCCTACCGATCCCGATACTTTTCTGGCAACATTTGCTGATTTTATCACAGCCATTTTATCATCCAATTCCGATCCTGAAAGCAGCATCGCTAAATCTCCAAACCTTTCTCTTGTCAAAGGCTGGTGTAATTCTTGGCATATTAAGGTGAACGAAAGAAAATGCACATACGTCACTTTCACCCTTCGACGTAAATCCTGCCCAACAGTTAAATTCAATTCCCTACCGGTTCCTTTCTCAGACATATTCCGGTATCTGGGCTTTTTACTAGACAAAAGACTAACGTGGAACCCACATACAAGACTTAAAAGAAAAGAACTTAACCGCAGATTCGGCAGTTATACAGACTATTAAACAGAAAATCTCATCTTACAGTTGACAACAAATTACTAATATATAAGACAGTACTGAAACCTATATGGACCTACGGACTTGAACCGTGGGGGACAGCTAAATATTTTAACATCAAATGCATCCAATCCTTCTAATCCTTGATATCCCATTTATTTTAGACTTGGTACCAAATTCCAAATTTTCCAAATTCCATCAGAACCTTCATCATCCTAATCCTCTAGCTCAATCCCTCTCCAGCTCCACCCACCCCTACAATCCTCCACGAATATTGAAACGGCAGTGGCCCCGCGCTGTTCTGTAAATATTTATACTGGAGTTTTGGCACTGGATAGATCTTCCACTCATGTACTGTATGTTTGTGTGGCTATTGCGCCCTTACTCAGCCTCTACTGGCTAAGACCAGTAATGCGGCTGAGCGAGAGGAGCTGGGATCTCTTGGATTGGAGGGGAAAGCCCAATCTGGGGTCCGATTAGCATTTGTATTTATTTTATACAGTTACCATTGTTTGTATGATGTTTATTTTTGTGCCAACTTTTTATTTATCTCGATTATAGGTTGTTGTTTTGATTTATTATTATTTATTTTTATTTTATTGTATATATATGAATTTATTTTTTTTCTATTTTATGTAATTTGACTATTATTATTATTTTCTGTATATATTGTATGAATGTGGTCTCATATCATTATTACTACTGTTCATTCTGAAACAGATTGTAATAATTCTCAATAAATGAAGAGTTGGTGTTTACGTCCGGTACAGTGTGGATGCGTCTAGAGGATCCAGAGGATTAAGCGCTCAACATCTGATAAGTTGCATGTTCTCTATAACTTTAATATATTTTTCCATATAATTTAATTAGAAGGTATTTATTTAGTTTTGTTTCATCTTTTCTTTTGGTATATTTTTTATTTTGTAATTTTTTTTTTTTTTTTTCAAATAAGATTCAGCCTACACAATGGGTGAATCTCCCCCTGTAAAACGTAAAAAAGGTAGATTTAAAGGTCCAAATATAGGAAATCCTGAATATACATTTAATAACTCTGTAAGGTTTTTAATTATTAAAAGAATTGAAAAGGATGAGGACGGTAATACCTTAGATTTTAAGAACGTATCACCGTTTTTTATCCATAAAAGTTTAAAACACTTAATCGGTGATGTAAAACTGGTTAAAAAACTCAGGGATGGCACTCTTTTAATAGAAGTTTTTTCGGATGCCCAATCAGAAAAACTGTTGAAATGTAATAACTTTCTTAACAATTTTCCAGCCTGAAAACTGGAATATTTATACTGTTACCAGGTATGCAGTTTATTATATTTATAAATTAAATAC
>JAJSOM010000041.1:0-77019 GCA_023052935.1 Piezodorus guildinii
TCGACCTCTCGTTTTATTAGCATAATAGTTGCTCTTTGCCTGATTCCTAGAGGTGCTGAAGAACGGGGTTGAGCATCGTAGATTTGGCAGTGTTTCGGTTGGAAGATAAGATCATGAGCTGGGTTGTCGAGTTGCGGTAAGAGTTTCGAAAGATACGATGAGATGATTTGTTGCCGTCTGAAGATCAAGGGAGGAACACTGGACTCAGCTGATAAGCTCGTTATTGGAGACGTTCGAAAGGCACCAGTCGCCAGGCGGATTCCAGAATGTAGGATGGAGTCTAGAAGTGATAGATATGTAGATTTGGCTGAAGAGTAAGACTCACAGCCATAATCAAGCTTTGATTGGATTAAGTTCGTATAAACCATCAGCATACTTTTCCTATCGGCTCCCCAGGAAGTTCCTGTTAGAACCTTTAGAAGATCAAGTCTTTTCCTACATACTTCCCTAAGGTACTTTATGTGGCTGATCCAGTTCAACTTTTCGTCTATCAGTAATACGAGAAACTTAACATCAGTAGAGAATGTAAGGATATTTGTTCCTAAAGTGAGGTCAGGAGCGACTGTAGGGTAACGTTTTCTTGAAAAGCGAATGCATTTGGTTTTGTGTGGGGAAAATTTAAAATTATTCTTCCTAGCCCAAACTTCCAGTTTATTGAGTGTATTCTGGAGGATTCTTTTCATCCACTCTATATTTGTGTTTCTTAAGAAGATTGCCACATCGTCTACAAATACAAAGGCTTTTACAGATAGGGAAAATATTTCTGTAATACTATTAATGGCTATAGCGATGAGAACACAGCTGATAACACTTCCTTGAGGAAGTCCACATTGCATTACCTTAGGATTAGAAAGGGTATTGCCTATTCTTATTCTTATTGTTCTATTTGAAAGAATATTTTTAATGAAGATAGGTAGGTTTCCACCAAATCCCCAGTCGTATAATTGTTTGAGATTTGTGTACTTGTTTACTGAGTCGTACGCTTTCTCTATATCAAAAAATATCCCTATTGCTTCTGGTTTAGTAATGAATGTGTTTAGAATTTCAGCCTCAAGAGTAGCAAGGTGATCGATCAATGGTGGATCTTCCTTTCCTAAAACCACATTGCATTGGGGACAGTAAACTATGCTTTTCTAGAAACCATAGTAGGCGTTTGTTTACCATTTTTTCCATTAGTTTGCACATGCAGCTGCTTAGAGAAATCGGTCTGTAATTGTTGATTTGAGTTTTGTCTTTTCCAGGTTTGGGTATAGGTATAATTATTGATTCTTGCCATGTTGCAGGAAACTTGTGTGCTGTCCAGATTTCGTTATAGAGATGTAGGAGGGCACGCTTGCAAGTTTTTTTTTTTTTTTTTTTTGAAACTTTTATTTATTTAGAAATAATACAATCTGCCACAATCTTGGGCAATAAGTATTAGTGATATTAGAATTCATTCATTCCTTATGTACAAAAAATAAAGAAATAAAAATAAATGAATAGAAAATAAATATAAATAAATAAAATATAAAGAAGAATAAATAACCGTAAATAAAGATAAAAAGAAAATAAAAGAAATAAATAATAATAATCTTGGTCACATTCATACATATATATACAATATTTACATACTGCCCTTGGGAACTCCGAATTAAACCCCCACGCCCACAAGTGGGCGTCAGGGCCCAAAGCTAGGAGATCCCAGCGCCTCTCAGTCAGTCGCGTCACCGGTCTAATAAGCCAGTGGAGACTGAGAGAGGGCGCTAGAGCCACAGACTCTCAGGCGTGAGTGGAGAAGCTGGCCATTGCCAACACTCAGCATTGCTTAGTTATAAGAGATCTCTAGGCCACTGCCGTTTCAACCTACGAGGAGGGTTATAGGGATGGCTAGATAGGGATTGGGATAAAGGATTAGGAAGGTGAGTTAGCCTCTGGTGGAAGTTTAGGAATTTAGATGGGATTAGATCGAGGACAAATGGGATATTCAGATCATTTTGTAAGGTCTTGTTTGTAACATAACAGGGAGCATTGACTATTGTTCTAAGGACTTTGGACTGAAAGGATTGGATACGCCTGATGTTCGAAAATTTAGTTGTCCCCCACAGTTCGAGTCCGTAGGTCCATATCGGTTTTAGAATCGTCTTGTAAATTAGTAGTTTATTAGCAACAGAAAGTTTTGATGTTCTGTTTAGTAGTCTATATAGTTGGCCGTATCGTCTGTTGAGTTCTTGTCGTTTAAGTCGAGTGTGTGGGTTCCACGTTAGTCTTTTGTCTAGTAAGAATCCCAGATACCGGACTGTGTCAGAGCAGGGAAGGGGTATGGAGTTAAAATTGACTCGTGGACAGGATCTGCGGCGAAGGGTAAAGGTGATGTGCTTACATTTGGATTCATTAATTTTGATACGCCAATTAGCGCACAAAATTCAATCAAGGATAGATGTCTTTGTAGATAGGAAGATGCAATTTCAGGATCTGATTGGGTTGATAAAATGGCAGTATCGTCGGCAAAAGTTGCTAAGAAGGTTTCAGGATCTGTAGGTATGTCAGCTGTAAATAGGAGATAGAGGACAGGACCTAGGACAATGCCTTGAGGTACACCAGCCTCGATCAGGTAACTATTGGAAAATTCTGAACCAGAGCGGACTCTGAAGGAACGGTTTGAAAGGTAGGATTGTAGGATTAGATATAAGGATTGGGGTAAATGGGTTTTTAGTTTGAAAAGCAAGCCATCGTGCCAGACCCGGTCGAATGCCTGAGCAACGTCCAGAAAGGCACCAGTGCAATATTGCTTGTTTTCAAGTGCAAAGGATATATGGTCAACCACTCGTAGGCCTTGTTGTACAGTGGAGTGCTGTGAGCGGAATCCGAACTGGTGGAAAGGAATTTCAATTAACTGTAGGATACGCTTGAGAAGGATTTTTTCAAAGATTTTTGAAAGGATCGGAAGGAGACTAATAGGCCTATAGGATGAGGTGTTGTTGGGAGGTTTACCAGGTTTGGGAAAAAGGAGAATGATGGAGTGTTTCCACACCAAAGGAAAGTGGGTTGTACGGAGGATACTATTATAGAGGTAGGTAAGGAATATAATTGCTTTTTGGGGCAGTTGACGAAGGATCTTAGAATTGAGGAGGTCGTAGCCAGGAGCTTTTCGAGGTTTTAGTTTCTTTATAAGGAATTTGACCTCAGAGGGGTTAATAGCTTTAGGGGGCAGAGAGAGAGGAATTGGAGAGGAGAGGAATTCCTTTACGTTAGCTGTATGGGCTGGATTGAGCTCGGGGTGTGGGATAAAAACTTTAGAAAGGTATTTGGCAAATTCTTCAGCTCTAGTCTCATCCGACGAAGCCCAGGATCCATCTTCACGTCGGATGGGATGGGAGATGAATTGGTATTTAAGAACTTTTTTGGTTACTTTCCAGAAGGAATTGTCGCAGATAGATAGTGAAGAAAGATAGGAATTGTAGGATTTGGATCGAAAGGTATCTAATTTTTTTTTAGCTAATTTGGTGTAATAATTGTAGGATTTACGATCGTCTGGATGCCTGGTTCTTTGCCAGAGGGTTCTAGAGCGTCGTTTGGTATGGATTAGATCTAGGAGGTTTTGGGGTAAAGGATTCTTCTGGTAGTATTTTGGGGAAGGAGAAGGTGAAGATGCATTCCAGGCTGCTTGTTGGATGAGGGTAGTAAAGGAATCAACTGCATCATCAAGATCTTGTGGAGATTTAAGGGATAATCTGAGGTCTATTCCATCCGTTATTATTTCGCGGAAGAGGTTCCAATTAACTGGGCCTCTTAGGAATGATGGTGGAGGGAGTTTGGGAATAGGAGATAATGAGAGAGTTAGGGTAAGAGGGCTATGATCGGAGGAAAGGTCATCGAGCCGGGAAACGGAATGATTTAAAGGTCCTAGCCCTTTGTGGATAAAATAATCGAGGAGGTCGGGGTTACGGTGAGGATCAGTAGGCCAATAGGTAGGGGAATCGGGGGAGAGGATATTACAGTGAGTGGAATAGAGTGCAGACAGCAATGTTCGCCCGCGAGAATTTTTTGTTCTGGCTCCCCATTGCTGGTGTTTGGCATTTAAGTCCGCACCTATGAGGAAATGATGCCCTAAGGAATTAAGGAATAAATTAAATTGGATTTCGGAAATAGGTATTTTTGGAGGAGAGTATGCTGCAACTACTGTTATAGGAAAATGACGGGTTTGCATAATTACAGCAGTGGTTTGGAGGAAGTTATGGACTGGTAAGGGTAATAAATTATGGGAGAGGGAGCGATGGATGATGACAGCAGTGCCGGCATGAGCTGTTCCATCGGGATGGTCAGTTCGGTATATTTGGTAGTCTGGGATGTTGAATGATCGTTTGTTAGTTAGTCGTGTTTCAGTGATAAGAGCTACGTCAATACGTTTGTCGTGTAGTAATAAAGTTAGTTCATTAATATGATTTCGAACACCATTCGCATTCCAGAGGAGAATGGAAATGGAGTTGGGTGGAATCATTTAGGGCTTTTTCAAGGCAGGAATTAAATTTGATACTAGGTTTGTTAGGACTGATATCAGAGGCATAACTATTGATTTTATTTCTGAGATGAATGATGTCATTAAACTGGTGAGGTCTGTGACATTTGATGGAGGAGGGATAGGAGAAATTTGATGCTGGGGAAGTTTTTGAGAATTAAAATTTTGAGGTGGTTGAGATTCAGGTTCGGGATGTTTGAGTGTATGTTGATCCGGCGTGGCCTCACACTGAGTAGACTGGTCACCACCACCAAGTTGTTGGGCGAACGAAACTGTCGGGTCGACGAATTTTGATGGGTTTCTCCTCGGTCTAGTATCCTCTTGGCGCTGTGGCTTCAGAAATCTTGACTTGAGATTCTTGTAAATCTCGCAGCCTTTGTAATTCGCCGGATGTCCCTTGTGGCACAGAGCGCAAACTGCTGGGATTATACGAGATTTGTTGCACTGCTCAGACTTGTGCTGTTCACCACATTTAACACAGCGCGGTATGTGGTGGCAATACGTTTTCGTATGGCCGTATGCTTGACAATTGTGGCATTGTATAATGTCTCTTTTTACATATGGCTTTTCAATCTTTACTCTCGTGTAATAGAGTTTTTTCCAGTTCATAAATTTTTTCTACTCCTGGAGACGGTTCTAAGTCCACAAAAAATAGAGGTAAAGGGATTTTACTCCTGTCACCTGATTCTTCTATATTATCTTTCATCACATTAGTTATCTGACGCACTTTGAACCCAAGAGACGTCAGTTCTTCCTTTATTTCCTCAGCTGGTGTAGAGGGGTGTAAATTTCTTATTACCACCCTTAATGCCCTCTCCTCTCTTAGCTGATACGTGTGAAAATCAGCTTTTGTTTCACTAAGATATTTTACTATTTTGCGGTACACATCAGCTGAATCCGGTGATATTTTTGTGTCATTGATACGCGTTAGACATGTGTAGCTTTTGCTATCAATGATTTTATTTAATTGGGTGCATAGGAGTTGAAAATTTCTTATATTTTTAACAAATATGGGAGGAGGGCGAGGATCTCTCGGTGTAGATTCTGATTCCACGACCTCTTTCTCGATATGGAGTACTTGGTAGGGGCTAGGAGTAAAAAAGGGAGATTCCTCAGTCATCCCTTGCGTTGAAGTCCCGGGTTGTGGTTCCTGTTCGTTAGAAGCAGCTGATGAGCAATAAAAAAGTGACATCTGAGGTCGGAGTCGAATCTTCGTGGTTAGTTGGAGCGTCTGAAAAGTATTCTGCAAATGATTCGACTATTGGTTCTGGGTTTGAGATGATTTGATCATTTATTTTAAGGAAAATTGTAGAACAATCGTGGATTCCTCTAATGGGGTTTATTTTGTTCCATACATTTTTGATGGGAGTGTATGCATTAATCTGTTCTAAATAGGTGAGCCTAGACGTTTTCCTTTTAAGTATGCTTTCTCCTTGTTTATAACGAAATATTCTCTTATAACGAATTAAGGAACTACTTTTGTGGACCTCAGAATTGAATTTGCTCGTTTATAACAAAAAATAATGAAGCCAAAAATAACGAAACGTCCTGATTCCAGTAAAGAGCGGCGCCTTTCTGTCCAAATCCTTACCTCTTCCTACTATTCAGCTCAATTCTGTGATTCACAGTCTGTTACAGCTTCTGGTTTCTAGTGTTTTAGCTATTTTTTCTGTTTTTATTGATTTTATTTCTTGCTTTAATTCGAGTTTCCCGCGAGGTCAAGAGAAAATCCATTGGTTTAAATACAAGGTTGGCGATTCTCCAAGAAGTGAATAAAAAAATTGAGTAGAAATCGAAAATTGCGGAAAAATAAGGGATATCAAAATCTACTCTATCAACGATTATCCCTACTAAAAATAAAATCGATGCCTCCGATGTGTCTTCATCGGGATGTAAAAAAAAAACAATTTTTTTAATCATTTCAACTTTATACCAATTGCTGTGATTTTGACATTGTAAGTTTCTTTTTAAGTTTCGTATTTTGAAAGATGGTTTATGTTAATCTAAAAGTATTATGTAAAATGTGAAATAAGATAAATATAAGTTTCAAGTGTCATGGCTGCGAGTACAGTTCACTATACGAATAGCTCTATTTTTCTTACCTTCTCATCATTGTATTATTGCATGAATATCCTTCAAACTTTGTGAATCGTGAGATATTGCGCTGTTGAATACTTTACTGAACACAAAAGAGAGGTGAGTGGTGTTTTGTTTTAAAGACAATTACAGACTAGTGATGGCATGGGCTGGAGATAAGGGCCAACTGTGCCAGCTAATCCTTCCCTTGTGTTGACAAGGTCTCTGCCAGAACTGTTGTTCAACGACGTAATTTATAAACAAGGATCCTTACCCAAATCCCATTCAATTTCTCACAATGAGTGTGAAGCCCCTAGCAATCCTATTGTGGAACGCTAACGGTCTACTCAACCACTGTGACGAATTTCTCCATCACAACCATATTGACATAGCACTTATGACTGAAACTCGCTTTACACGACAAATACGTTTTTACATACGTGACTACATCACATATTGATCGGACCACCAAGACAACACTTCCCATGCTGGGTCATGCATCCTTATCCATAAGTCCTTACCTCATTCCCTTATTCCATCTACTCCAACTGACGCCATACAATCAACCTCAGTAACCATTGCCTCTCGTCCTTTCCATCTCACCCTCGCAGCTGTATACAGTCCTCCTGGTTTTTCCTTTTCCTTTAACCAACTTAAAACCCTGTTTCGATCCCTTGGACCGCTCTTTATCGCTGGAGGATACTATAATGCTAAACACCAACGGTGGGGTTGCCGAACTTCCAACTCCCGAGGTAATCTCCTTTCCAGTGTCTTGACTTCCCATAGCTATACTGTCCTCTCACCCATGAATCCCACTTATTGGCCAACATCCTTAAAAAAAAAACCTGATATCCTGGATATATTTATCTCCTCTCAAATTTCCTCCTCCCAAACAAAAATCAGATCACTGAACGACCTATCCTCAGATCATAGCCCGGTTTTGCTTTCCTTGCATTCCAGTTTTGTTCCTAAACCCCTTCCTCCTACATTGATCAAAAGACGAGTAAGCTGAGACGTATTTCGACTGGACTTGGAAAGCAAATTGGACTTGAACACTCCACTCAAGACTATCATTGTTGATACAGCTATAAAAAAACTGACTGACTCGATAACTTGCAGTATAACTGACAACACAAAGACCACCAAGATTAATGACACTCAACGTACTGATCTGCCACAGCATATTCGATTATTATTAAAAGAAAAACGCAAAGCGAAATCGAAGTGGCATAAGACACAATACGCAGCTGACAAAACTTACTATACCAAACTAACTAACAAACTCAAATCAGAAATAAAGACATACAAAATTCAAAATTTACTCAACTTTACTGAAAATCTTACTACAAAAGACAAATCGTTATGGACAACCACAAAAAAAATCTTAAGTTCAAAGTCTTTAACCATCCACTCCTGACTGAAAACAAAACCTGGACAAGATCTGACGAAGAGAAAGTCCAGATATTCGGACAACATCTTTACGATACTTATACTCCACATCCAAATATCCTTAATCCCGAACACCTTGAAAGGATAGAAGAAGACCTAACTATTCCCCTCCAAATGACCCTTCCACCTAAAGCTTTCCATCCTTCAGAAATATCCAATATTTATCATAGATTACCTGCTCGAAAAGCTCCTGGCCATAACCAAATCACTTCCCATATCTTGAAACATCTCCCTCAAAAAGCTATCCTATTCCTCACCTACATCTACAATGCCGTACTACGTAATACTCATTTTCCTGCCTCCTGGAAATTACCCATAGTATAAATAATTCCTAAGCCCAAAAAGTCACCTGAAAATCCATCTTCCTACCGTCCCATATCTCTTTTATGTATTATGGGAAAAATTCTGGAAAACTCCTTCTGAAACGAATCTATCCAATCCTTGATTCCCGCCATATTATTCCAGATCATCAATTCGGTTTCCGTACATCTCACTCCACTATCCAGCAATGTCATCGTGTGGTGGACGTTGTCTCCTCTGCGTTGGAGCGCGGATTGTACTGCACGGGAGCCTTTCTTGACGTAGAACAGGCCTTTGACCGAGTCTGGCACCCGGCATTGCTTTACAAGCTCCGCCTATTTCTCCCTCCTACTTATTTTCTTATTATACAGTCCTACCTTGCTTATAGATCTTTCCAAATAAATCACAATAGTTCCTATTCCTTCCTGTTTTCTCAATCTGCTGGTGTTCCCCAAGCCAGCATCCTAGGACCTGTCCTTTATACAGTCTATACAGCTGATATCCCAACCCATCCTAACACTTTCCATTCTACTCATGCTGATGACACGTGTGTGCTATCGGTAGATAATGATCCATTTACTGCCTCCCACGCTCTTCAATCCCACATCCGAGACCTTGAAGTATGGTGTCAGAAATGGAGGTTTAAAATTAATTCTAAAAAATCCCACCAAATAACCTTTACCCTTCGACGTAAACCAATGACTTCCTGTCCCACAGTATCCTTTAATGACACTCCACTAACCCCTGTTGAACAGATTCGATACCTCGGACTCCACCTTGACAAACGTCTGACCTGGAATCCCCATTCAATACTGAAAAGACAAGAAACTGCCCGACTGTTTCGACTACTGCAACACTTACTGGACATACGCTCGAATCTTCCACTTAATTACAAAAGACTTATTTATATGACCATCATAAGACCGATATGGACTTACGGAGTAGAGCTATGAGCTCTACCAAACCATCAAATACTTCTCGTATCCAATCCTTACAATCCAAAATCCTTCGTAAAATCCTTAACGCCCCTTACTTTGTCCCGAATAAGCTCATCCATAAAGACCTAATATCCTATATGTTACTGAATTAGCCCGAACCAGATATCAATCATTCCATGAAAAACTTCATTTCCACTCTAATCAACTAGTTTCTATCCTATAATCCCCTTCGATTCCTGATAATCCTCCGAATTTCGGACAACATCTTTACGATACTTATACTCCACATCCAAATATCCTTAATCCCGAACACCTTGAAAGGATAGAAGAAGACCTAACTATTCCCCTCCAAATGACCCTTCCACCTAAAGCTTTCCATCCTTCAGAAATATCCAATATTTATCATAGATTACCTGCTCGAAAAGCTCCTGGCCATAACCAAATCACTTCCCATATCTTGAAACATCTCCCTCAAAAAGCTATCCTATTCCTCACCTACATCTACAATGCCGTACTACGTAATACTCATTTTCCTGCCTCCTGGAAATTACCCATAGTATAAATAATTCCTAAGCCAAAAAGTCACCTGAAAATCCATCTTCCTACCGTCCCATATCTCTTTTATGTATTATGGGAAAAATTCTGGAAAACTCCTTCTGAAACGAATCTATCCAATCCTTGATTCCCGCCATATTATTCCAGATCATCAATTCGGTTTCCGTACATCTCACTCCACTATCCAGCAATGTCATCGTGTGGTGGACGTTGTCTCCTCTGCGTTGGAGCGCGGATTGTACTACACGGGAGCCTTTCTTGACGTAGAACAGGCCTTTGACCGAGTCTGGCACCCGGCATTGCTTTACAAGCTCCGCCTATTTCTCCCTCCTACTTATTTTCTTATTATACAGTCCTACCTTGCTTATAGATCTTTCCAAATAAATCACAATAGTTCCTATTCCTTCCTGTTTTCTCAATCTGCTGGTGTTCCCCAAGCCAGCATCCTAGGACCTGTCCTTTATACAGTCTATACAGCTGATATCCCAACCCATCCTAACACTTTCCATTCTACTCATGCTGATGACACGTGTGTGCTATCGGTAGATAATGATCCATTTACTGCCTCCCACGCTCTTCAATCCCACATCCGAGACCTTGAAGTATGGTGTCAGAAATGGAGGTTTAAAATTAATTCTAAAAAATCCCACCAAATAACCTTTACCCTTCGACGTAAACCAATGACTTCCTGTCCCACAGTATCCTTTAATGGACACTCCACTAACCCCTGTTGAACAGATTCGATACCTCGGACTCCACCTTGACAAACGTCTGACCTGGAATCCCCATTCAATACTGAAAAGACAAGAAACTGCCCGACTGTTTCGACTACTGCAACACTTACTGGACATACGCTCGAATCTTCCACTTAATTACAAAAGACTTATTTATATGACCATCATAAGACCGATATGGACTTACGGAGTAGAGCTATGAGCTCTACCAAACCATCAAATACTTCTCGTATCCAATCATTACAATCCAAAATCCTTCGTAAAATCCTTAACGCCCCTTACTTTGTCCCGAATAAGCTCATCCATAAAGACCTTAATATCCTATATGTTACTGAATTAGCCCGAACCAGATATCAATCATTCCATGAAAAACTTCATTTCCACTCTAATCAACTAGTTTCTATCCTATAATCCCCTTCGATTCTGATAATCCTCCGAATTTCGGACAACATCTTTACGATACTTATACTCCACATCCAAATATCCTTAATCCCGAACACCTTGAAAGGATAGAAGAAGACCTAACTATTCCCCTCCAAATGACCCTTCCACCTAAAGCTTTCCATCCTTCAGAAATATCCAATATTTATCATAGATTACCTGCTCGAAAAGCTCCTGGCCATAACCAAATCACTTCCCATATCTTGAAACATCTCCCTCAAAAAGCTATCCTATTCCTCACCTACATCTACAATGCCGTACTACGTAATACTCATTTTCCTGCCTCCTGGAAATTACCCATAGTATAAATAATTCCTAAGCCCAAAAAGTCACCTGAAAATCCATCTTCCTACCGTCCCATATCTCTTTTATGTATTATGGGAAAAATTCTGGAAAACTCCTTCTGAAACGAATCTATCCAATCCTTGATTCCCGCCATATTATTCCAGATCATCAATTCGGTTTCCGTACATCTCACTCCACTATCCAGCAATGTCATCGTGTGGTGGACGTTGTCTCCTCTGCGTTGGAGCGCGGATTGTACTACACGGGAGCCTTTCTTGACGTAGAACAGGCCTTTGACCGAGTCTGGCACCCGGCATTGCTTTACAAGCTCCGCCTATTTCTCCCTCCTACTTATTTTCTTATTATACAGTCCTACCTTGCTTATAGATCTTTCCAAATAAATCACAATAGTTCCTATTCCTTCCTGTTTTCTCAATCTGCTGGTGTTCCCCAAGCCAGCATCCTAGGACCTGTCCTTTATACAGTCTATACAGCTGATATCCCAACCCATCCTAACACTTTCCATTCTACTCATGCTGATGACACGTGTGTGCTATCGGTAGATAATGATCCATTTACTGCCTCCCACGCTCTTCAATCCCACATCCGAGACCTTGAAGTATGGTGTCAGAAATGGAGGTTTAAAATTAATTCTAAAAAATCCCACCAAATAACCTTTACCCTTCGACGTAAACCAATGACTTCCTGTCCCACAGTATCCTTTAATGACACTCCACTAACCCCTGTTGAACAGATTCGATACCTCGGACTCCACCTTGACAAACGTCTGACCTGGAATCCCCATTCAATACTGAAAAGACAAGAAACTGCCCGACTGTTTCGACTACTGCAACACTTACTGGACATACGCTCGAATCTTCCACTTAATTACAAAAGACTTATTTATATGACCATCATAAGACCGATATGGACTTACGGAGTAGAGCTATGAGCTCTACCAAACCATCAAATACTTCTCGTATCCAATCATTACAATCCAAAATCCTTCGTAAAATCCTTAACGCCCCTTACTTTGTCCCGAATAAGCTCATCCATAAAGACCTTAATATCCTATATGTTACTGAATTAGCCCGAACCAGATATCAATCATTCCATGAAAAACTTCATTTCCACTCTAATCAACTAGTTTCTATCCTATAATCCCCTTCGATTCCTGATAATCCTCCGAAGCGTCTGAAAAGAAGATGGACCCGAGACCTAGTTTAAAATATTTTTAGAGTGCTGCCGATGGGTGGCATCTATTCATGTATTTCATGTTAGATTACTATATCCATCACATTTACTTGTTGTATATAATTATACAGTTGTAAATATCAATAAATATGTTTAAAAAAAAAAAGATAGATATATGTACATAGTGCATATTTTTAACTGCTTTTTTAGTTTCTAAATAAGGGATATCAAAATCTACGATTATCCCTAATAAAAATAAAATCGATGCCTCCGTTGTGTCTTCATCGGGATGTAAAAAAAAAACAATTTTTTTAATCATTTCAACTTTATACCAATTGCTGTGATTTTGACATTGTAAGTTCCTTTTTAAGTTTTGTATTTTAAATGATGGTTTATGTTAATCTTAAAGTATTATGTTAAATGTGAAATAAGATATATATATGTACATAGTGCATAGTTTTAACTGCTTTTTTAGTTTATAAATAAACATGTGCCTGAAAGCGAATGCTGTATTGAAAATATTTCTTTTTAACCACCTGAATTTACACCAAGACATATAATATACATACAATATATTTTTCGGATAAAACGAATTCTTTTATAACGAACAGAGAATTTTTTGTTCCCTTGGAGTTCGTTAAAAAGAGAGTTTACTGTATATGAAAATATTGCAATAATACTGTATGGTCTGTGTTTAATTTATATCATGCAAGTATTTTAATTATTTGTTTGTTCAACAGAATAATATTAATAACAGTTTATTTTATCTAATAATGTTGTACTAACGAACTGTAATTTATTTTCTGTGGTATAGACATTTATTTATAAAATATTTTTATAACATGTGTAATCACTCGCTCTCAGTTCGCTTATCCTCGCAATCATTAACTTGTTCTCTAATTTTCGTGAAATCTCTTTTGATCAGGGTGTTCTATTGGTTAAGGAATGAATCCAGGCTTCAGAAATTAATTAAGGACCTCAAAATAAAAGAAAATATATCTTTGGACATGGTCTGGAAATGCGTGGTAAAGGAATTGAAATAGAATGTTTAATAGTCAGAAATGTTTTTTTCTGGTGTTATTATAAGCATCTAGCATCTTAGGCGTCGATTTTCGCAATCTCTTTGAAACAAAATCACTGCAATAAAAATTGTACGTCTTTAAAGTTTACAAGAACTGTTTCTGAACAACTGGATCTAGACCGTCAGCAACCGTCTTGAGACCCGGAGTTAACAAAGTTGAGGTCTTAAATATCAGATCTTTTGTTTGATCAAAAATTACAATTTAAACGTAATCATAAGGAACGGAATTATGAGAGTTCTGAAGTTCAGAGACACTATCATGCACGCCGAGCGGGGAAAAAATGGACAAGATCCACATAAAAAAGTGATTAACAAATCAATATAAACGTACTAAATCAGTAAATCTGAAAAATATTAGAAAATGTAATAAGAGTATTTTTTCAGCTTCTCAAATAAAATACATCTCATACTCATAAAAGATTTTTTTTTTTTTTATTTATTGTAACTTGATCAAGAGTTATAAAATTTGGCAACTAAATCGTGATGTTTTAGAACTGTGCGATGTGAGCGCACAACCTAGCTAAATTACTTGAAAATTCATCATTAAGATCTCAAAAATGAAACGAAACTCCTCTGACGGAACGAATACTAACATAGTCCCTAATTCCTATATAAACCCTATACACATTCTTATTTACTAAAACTCCCTAAGCCCATATTATTAGAATAAGAGTTTCATGACGCCTTAGCATTCTCATTTATCATAAATCTATTCATCTTATTACTTTTAAATTTAACTGTTTGATCATAGTGAAAAAAACAACATAATATTTTGGACAACTGAGTCATCATACTATGTTCAAATTGCTTCGAACCTATGTTTAACTATTTTAATGAACTACTACTTTTGTTGAAGAGATTTCGCTTGGAAAATATTACAAATATCGATTCCTAAAAATCTAGAAGCTGACAAATCCTGATATTTTTTTTTTTTTTTTATAACATCATTTATTGAAATTTACAACTGTACTTCAAAATACAACAAGTAAATGTGTAGATGACAAAAGATAAATAGCGTGATACAGACTTGAAGAAGAACTACCCAATGGCAGCACTCCTGTCCTGAATAATATTTTCGACCCTAGCTCCTTAACTACGAATTTTCGAACACATACCATAGGACTTTATTTTACTGTCATTACTATTCCTGAAATCTGGTGACATATGCCTAAAACGCACTGTGGAGGCTAGATGAGGACAAAAAGGGTCTGCACCTAGAATCACAACCGAATATATGATTATCATTATATGTTTACCCTGATAGCTAACATAGATTTATGTCGCCAAACATTGCCAGCCTGGGTGCAGTTCATTAATCTTCAATTAATAGTTGTTGTATTATAATCTTATCATCTTCTAGAATGGAGTTAATTGCTTTTAGTAACGTATGGATGGGTGGTGTGTTAATGACTTCTTTTTAATATAAGGGTTTACGTTTCTGTTTTCTTTAAATAGATAGTTTAGTGTCATATACAAATAAATACAATAATAATTGGTGTATAATGTATATATAAAAAGAATAATAATATATGTTTTAATATATTTTAGTTTAATAATAACTCAATGCAGTATTCAGTGCACTTAGCACTTCAGTATGCAGTAAACTAGAGGCAACAGTTCGGGTTAATCTGCTTGGGAAGTTTACGAAGTTAAGGTAAACCAGAATTGCAGTTTATTCCTAGAGCAAAGCAATAAAACACCTTGGGGAAGCAGTAAATTACAGATAAGCATATCCATGATCTATTTTTTTTTCTATCAGTGGAAAAATACCAAAGCCTCTTTTTCTATATTTTTTTCGATCTCTGTAAAACATTTAGTGTGAAGAGGTATTGAAAAGGATGTCCAAAAGTTGCTATTGTTCAAAAATAGATTTACATAAAACAACACATTAGTTTAATATATATATTTAGAAAATATAGAAACTCGAGTATAGATCTCTCATAAATGCCTTTATTATATTGTGAAAGCAGATACTAGATCTTTAGTGGAACTAAAAATTTATATTATCCTTAGCCCGATTCCCAACGTTAAGGAGAGAAAAGAGTTTTTGAGGTTTTTATTATCATACATGGTTTTAATCATAAAAACTACATTATATCTACTTGATGTACACGCACAGAAATCGAGTGTTAGGCTTTCCCGATGAGAATTAGTGGACAAGTGTTTTTTCGTAGAGTGAATGTTACATGTTTTGACTTTCCCTGGCTCTATCCAATTTTCCGAATAAAGTTAAGCTTTTATTTTTGTTGAAGAATTAAGTGATATTAATATTTAAAAAATCTTTTAGATTAAGGAATATATCATATATACTTCTCTATCTGTACCATGCACAAGTTATACTGATTAACATTCGTTTGTAAAAATAATACAAATAGATGTGAACCAATGCTATAATGTAGATAGCATCTTAAACTGTCAAAAATAGTTGAGGACAAAAAAAGTTAACTTTATATATTGTTCATTACCATTTTTCATTACCTCCACAAAATAAAAAACTTCCCAATAAGGACCTTAATGCCAAATAACTGATAGCAGTTCGAAGAAAACATAATCATTAAATTGTAAACATTATTTCAGTAATGTTATCTTTTCCTTGAAAGTTAATATAAACCATAGTTAATTTAATTACTGTGATTACCATTAAGGTAAAATATTTATAGTAATACATATCAATTCGAATAAATATCACTTAAAGAGAATAACCTATAAATCCATTATTTTTACTGCTGTATTACTCCAATTTCAATGGGATATAATGAAATAAAAAGAAATTTAATGATACAGTTTAATTTTATTGAATACAATTATTTACAAAGTGCAGGCCAATTTACAAAAATCTTGAAGTAACACAATTACGATGATGAGTCAGTCCCGTGGAACATTATAAAAATATCTCCAACTCTGTAACAAAAAAAAATTAATAATTATGATGATGATACAAATATTATTCTCTGATATATATCATTATTAAAAAAGTATATAACACTCATTTTGATTTGTTTGCCGTATAGAATAGAAAAAAAGTTTATTCGGGGACAGGGTCCCTTAAGAATAACTAAGTTGTACAATTAACATATACAGTGTGTCTTGCTAAAAGAAAAAAGAATTATAATTAATTCTTATTTACAGTTATATAAGAAGAAAAGAAGGGATTAAAGTATACAATCAACCCAAGGAGTAAAATAAATAAATGATTTCTGATGAATAATGGGCTGAATAAGACTAAACATTAGATTCATTAGCATTGATCAATTAACTAAGTTGAATTGTTAAATAATAAATATTATTTTTGAATAGATATTTAATTTGAAATATCAGCCTTCTTGAGCGTCTGTTTGGGATGACGGTAGGTACTGGAGCAGTTGGGACTTAATAATAATAAAGAAAAAGCAGAGTAGATATGTGTAGGTATAGGATTCCATAGAGTAAGGAAGTGGACAAAACAGGAATGATCAAAAGTTTTGTTCTATGGGTAGAAATGTAAAGGTCAGAATGGCGTGACCTTGTTTCGAGGGAGTGGGCTGACGATTTAACTTGCAGAAATCTTTGGATATAGGAAGAGAGCTAGGAGTTAATGGTTTGGTAAGGTATAATCCCAGGGAATATTGCATGCCGGCGAAGGAAAAGAGCCACTATAACTCGTCGTATAAATGGGTCACATAAGACCTCTTTGGTGTACAGTTGACAAATATTAAAAATACTTTCAGAATTTGCTTTAGCCTGTCCTCGAGCACAGACAGGATGCCACCATATACCACTCAGCGGTGGAGGAAATAAGTGTGGATACAATGATCTTACGGGTGGAAAGTGCAAGAAGATGGAGGGAGTGTAGAGAAAAATTGAGGGTACCTATTATTCATCCGCGGATTTGGGCAATATGGGGTTTCTAATTGTAATACCCAGGTTATTGACTGAGGGGGTGAAGGTGATTGGTTGATCACTTAGGGTTGGACTCTGTAATTTAATATGGAAACTGAAGAGAAAATTGAAACCTATAACAATGATTGAGTTTTCATAGCATTTAGACATAATTTATTCAGGTTTGCCCAGGCACAGGTTTCATCCAGGTATTCCTTAATATTGGCTAATGTTAATAATGACTTGGTAAGAGAGAAGGATAATTAGAACTTGAAATTATCAGAGTAAAAGTGGTGGAAGCATTAATGGGTAGAATTGAGAAAATAAATAATTAAGAACAAGAGAAGATATGCTTGAGCCCTGGGCCACACCTGCCGAAAGGGCAAGGAAGGATGGTAGAGGTTGGTTAGGAATGGTTACATCTTGAGTCCTATTACAGAGAAATGACTTAAACCAATGAATAGTAGGAAAAGGATAAAGACTGCAGTTTGGAAAAAAAGTATAGAGTGATGAAGTGCGTCTAAAGTTTCTGAGAAGTACAGAAGTATTAGTACGGCCATTTTATTTTCGTCTATGGAGGTAAGTCGTTAGTAATTTTAAAGAGGATGAAAGGATTATGAAAGCCATATAGAAAACTACATTGTAGAGGATTAAGGTGTTTGAACTTTTAGAGGAAGTCAGAAAATTGTGACTGGATTGCTCTTTCTAATTATTTGGAAAGGTTATGTTGAATGTAAATTGAAAAGTGAAATTAAACGGTTATGTATTACGAAATTAAAGACTTAAAAGTGACTATTCACCGAGAAAAGAGAGAAGTAAAGATAGACAGGACACATCGAGGAGCAAAGTGGTAACCAGTAGAAAGAAGGGAAAGAGTCTGCGATAGTAGTGAAACCTGGGAAAGCATCGGAAAAGGCTGGCATAATTCCTGAAGTTTTAAAATATGTATGAAAGAGAAAGATATTTTACTTCACCTACTAAAACTAATGTGAAAAATAAGAGAACCCAGAGAGATTGGTAAGAGGCCATACTAACCCCAATACTTTAGAATAGGTGACACCAGAGATAGTCGAAATTACTAAGGTGTATCTCAATCAAAGTTTTGATTAAAAAACCCAATAAAATCCAAAATTCTGAATAAAAGTCATCACCAAACACAGAAATTATATTTGCAAGAAGAATAAAGAGGATTTTAAAGAAAACAGGACGACTCTTGATCTAATTTTACTTTCACTTACCTAAATATGAAATACGTCGTAAGGAATGTTATTGCGATCGTGAAAAATTTCGAATTTTATTTCGAAACACATAATTTAGGGTCCTCCTGAGTACAAATAATCAAGTATGTGTGGTTAGCCTAGCTCGAAAACGATAAGCTGAATAAAACTGAAATTTCATGTTGAGATTATGACTATAATATTATATATATATCATGAATATAATAACCACCGGAAGTGCTGGAATGGAAAGGGAAGGACTTTACAGCATACATTTTGCACATCTTTACGTTTTTCTCAAAAATGGCTCTAACGAGTTTGTTTTATATAGATGTAAAATTTCATAGGCTTCAATAACATACAGTCTGAATAGTCCGGATAGGACTTATATGCCGATATTTTAAATTTTCTTCCTCTAAAGTACATGTAATTCTGTAGATTCGAAAAAAATCCCTATATAATTATGTTAGCTTTGATAAAAAAACGGGCAAATATATAAGTTAAACGAATTTGATCACCAACCTAAGGAAAAATGAACAAAAAATGTTGATGTAATTTTTGGTACAATGGGCCGTTAGAAAGGTAAAGATTTTAGAAAAAATATCTTATATATGAAGTAGTAAAATGTAATGTAATGTGAAGAAAAAGTCATTAATTTATTACTGATAATTAAACATGACAATTTTATATTGCAATATTGTTTAATCTAAATTACATGATTTCTACAAAACTGAATATACTTTTTATTTTAATTAACTATAAACTTTTTTCAACTTTAAGATTATTTAATAGTACTTGACTTTATTTTTAGAGCCGAGGTATCTAAAAGTGATATTAGTTCGTGTATTGCCTGTAACAGATTCTCAATCAATGGAAAAACACTGAAAAGTCGTCGAAAAAAGGCACGGGATATTCAATGTGATTTGGCCTCACCAAAGCATTTGACAGAATCGAGCGACAACGCATACAAAAGGCTCCGGGGGACTAATTCTGGCAATAACCAGTCTCTACAGAGATGAAGCTTAATACATTGAGAAATTTTTTTACTGCAAACAGTTCAGAACTGGTCTGAGGATAAGACGGTGTGATTGTTTATTCCACTTTGTCTTAGGCCGAGATCTATACTTAAAAAACGTTAATTTGATTTAAAAAATTTAGATGGAGAACCTCTTTGGATTGCAAAGTGATTAGACTGTGCTCTAAGCGTCGCCGCTTATAATATGATTTATCTGTTAATTTTACTACTTTTTAAGTCGTGATTTTTTTAACAAAAGGACCTGTGACGTTATTAGTTTTATTTAGTGTGAAGAGAAGAAGAACTTTTTGGTTTTTAATTATTTCTGATGTGAAAAACATGTGAACCATAAAGGTTAGTTTTTTTTTTTGTTTTTGTTATTTTTATTTTTCAAGTTTAAAACCTTTAAAAAAAAGACTGTAGTGAGCGATTAAACTAGAAAAACCGTAATCAGAAGAAGTGTGGGCTATGTCGCTCGAAGAACCGGGTAATATCGAGCTGCAAGAAGAGGCAGGTTCGTCAACGACCAATGAGGTTACTAACGAATGGGAACTTGTTACGGGACGAAAAAGGCCATCTCCTACATCTGACCCAAGAATTATCAATAAAAAACGTATTCAAGTAGAAGTTAGCAACAGGTATCACCCTCTCCTAAATACAAGTAGTGCCGAACCTGACATGCCGCCAAATCAAATAGACAATGCAAAGATAAAACCACCTCCTATATTTCTAAAAGGTATTCAAAACATAGAAGCGTTAATAGCATTTTTGAAAAAAGAAATAGGTAATAGTTATTTTAACATTAAAGCTACAGCCAGAAACACAATAATTTACCCAGCCACGCCGGAATCATATAGAACAGCAGTAAGGTGCTTGAAAAAAGTGAAAGCCGACTTTCATACCTACCAGCTGCCTGAAGATAAAAATGCGAGAGTGGTTATAAAGGGCCTCATTCTTCCACCCCAGCATCAGTAATTAAAGAAGAATTGAAGAGTTTCGGCTACGAAGCGACAAATGTCACAAATGCTATCTCGGCCAGTACTAAATTACCATTACAAATGTTTTTCGTTGATATAACGAAAAACACTTTTAATGAAAAAATATTTGATATCAACTATATTTATTACACCCGAATAAAGGTGGAAGAGGCTCGCAAAAAGAGGGAAATACCTCAGTGCTTTAGGTGCCAGGGCTTTGCCCACACGAAATCATATTGTAACCATCAGCCTCGCTTTGTACGGTGAAGATAGAGTTTTGTACGGTGCGGTGAAGCCCACGAAACCTCTGCATGCCTTAAAACTAAAGACACGCCCGCGAAATGTGCCAACTGTGAAGGGGCACATCCCGCCAACTACAGAGGATGCCAGACCCTCAAAAATCTGAGAGCACAGCGAACCCAAAGGTACCGCCCGCCGCCGGTGTCTGTCGAACCTCCTTCGGACCTAGAACAGTATCCAGCACTACCGCACAGCCTTCATCAACCAGCGCCTCCAGAACCTATTCGTGCACCCCCAAGGATGGACCGCCAAATCGGAACTCGGCCCAGCGTTGAAGCTCAGCAGCAACCACAAGCAAGGTCAGGTATGAGGGAAGACAGTAAACAGCTGGTGCCCCCAGCTGGCTCTGTTCCTTTTCCACAGACAAATTTAATAAATAATTTAAATGCCCTCATCCAGCCCGTTTACAGCCTAATTAGCCAAATATCTCAACTCACTCAAGCTTTAGCTACAACTTATGGACATTAGTTCTCTGACTGTTGGCTCCCTGTCAATCCTTCTTTGGAACGCAAACGGACTAATTCGACATAAAACTGAACTGAAACTTTATGTTCATCAAGAACGTATTGACATTGTACTTCTGACGGAAACACATCTCACATCACGTAACAAACTTTATATACCAAATTATACTTTATACAGAACATACCACCCCGATAATACTTCTCATGGAGGGACAGCTATATTAATAAAATCAAACCTTAAACATAACCCTATACACGTAGACTCGACGGCTCAGATACAAATAACAGGAACACAAATACAGACCAAATACAAAACTATAACACTTGCTTCCATTTACTGCCCCCCTAAATACAGCATTACTGAAAAAATGTTTATTGAACTATTTAAATCACTTGGTAGATCATTCCTTGCAGGAGGCGACTTCAACGCGAAACACCAATACTGGGGTTCACGATTATGCACACCAAGGGGCAGGAGACTCAAGTCTGCTGTTACCCAGCTATCATTAACTGTATTTTCCCCCGACAGACCAACTTACTTACCGAATTCTCAATACAAAAATCCTGATGTACTGGACTTTTTTATAGCCAAAGACTTTACTCTACCTATTACAATTACAACTGAAACAGACCTTGGCTCTGATCATTTACCGGTGAACTTGATGTTGGGGGTAGAAAAATCCTTTGTGGAAAAAAAACCATCGCTTACATATGGCATCATCAATTGGGACCTTTTTTCTGAACGAATTAATGCCCAGCTGACCGTTCCTAAAGCATTAAAAACCGAAAAGGATTTGGAAGAAGCGGTTGAACTCTTCACGACAACTATTCAAGAAGCTGCTTGGTCCTCACAAGAGACAAAAATAAGGCAAACAGTAAGCTCGCCGCCCTACCCTCAATATATCAGAGACCTAATCAGAGCCGAAAGACGGACAAGAAAACTATGGCAGACCAACAGACTTCCTTCTGACAGACGACTTTTTAATAAATTTAACAATGAACTAAAAAGAGAAATACGGAAAATTAAGCAAACTAATTTTTACATCTATCTGGAAAACTTGACGACGGATGACAACAGCCTTTGGCGACATACTAAGCGACTTCTAAAGCATCACGAAGTATCTGTCCCATTGAGAAAAGACGATGGTTCTTGGGCTGTGTCGGACAGAGAGAAATCCGCAATTTTTTCTGACCACCTTTCAACTGTTTTTCATCCTCACATAGACTTAACGGACACACAACACGAAAATTATGTGCAGAAATTCTTAGACTCCTCTCTTCCTATGTCTCTTCCGCCAAAATCCTTTACTCCTTCCGAAGTATCTAGACAGAATATGAAAATGCCAAAAAGGAAGACTCCTGGTGATGACCTTATCAGTGCTGAGGTACTTCGAAAAATCCTCAGAAAAGCTTTAGTCTTTCTTACAACACTGTACAACGCTATACTTAGGACAACTAAATTTCCTATCCAATGGAAATATTCTACAATTTCAATGGTACACAAACCCAACAAAGACAAATATAGACCTGACTCTTATAGACCTATTAGCCTTCTTCCGGTATGTTCTAAAATATTTGAAAAACTTGCACGAACGCATTATTAACATACTGACAGACCAAGACATATTACCAGATCACCAATTCGGATTTCGATCTTCTCATTCCACAACACAACAGCTACACGAGTTACTGACTTTATTTCTACTGCTCTAGAACTAAAACAATACGCATCTGGGGCATTTTTGGATTTTGCTCAGGCTTTTGATAGGGTGTGGCACCAGGGTCTTCTTTTTAAACTGAAACCTATTCCTCCTTGCACATATTATTTAGTTCTACAGTCTTTTCTTGATGACCGTTTCTTCTCTGTCCGACAGGGTTCAGAGACCTCCTCAATAAAACCAATCTGTGCAGGTTTCCCCAAGGTTCTATCCTGGCCCCACTTCTCTACTTAATATACACTTATGACTTACCAACAGACCAAAACATCTTAACTGCGACATATGCCGACGACACTGCTATTATTACGAGAAACACAGACCCAATACAGACCAGTTTGACATTACAACACCAGTTGAACAATGTACAAAACTGGTGTAAGAAATGGAAATTAAAAATTAACCATGACAAGTCACAACATGTTACATTTACTTTAAGACGCGGAACCTGCCCTCCAGTTTATTTAGACAACCACCAGATACCACAAACAAATACAGTAACGTACTTGGACTAATCTTTGACAAAAGATTGACATGGGGCCCACACGTCAAAACAAAACGCAAAACTTTAAACTTTCGACTCAGATTATTATATTCGATACTACATAAACACTCTAAATTACGCATAAGACAGAAGCTTAACGTATATACTTATTTATTAAAACCTATATGGACTTACGCATGCCAAATTTACGGACCTGCTAAAAAGACACACATTCAAAAAATACAAACCTTTCAATCCAAATTTTTAAGACTGACAACGAACTCACCACCTTATGTTTCAAACGATACTCTTCATACCGACTTACGCATTCCGACTACAACAAACCACATTCGAATGTCGTACAAAAGATTTTACGACCAACTACATGGACACACTAATCAATTTGTTCAAAATATGGCTACAACTGACATCCCTGACGTAACGGCGTAGACTGAAAAGGAGTTGGATGAGGGACCTCCTAGCCTAAAATAATAGATCCTGTTTGAATGTCAGGAGGATGCACCACTGGGTGCTGTCTCCCTCATGCCTAACCATGTTATGTCTCCTTGTTTATAAAATCCCATTTGCTTATTGTAAACATTTTACAGGTGCAAATAAAATCATTAATAAACAAAAAAAAAAAAAAAAAATTTAGATGACCAGTTACTCATTTTATAATTGATTTCGCGGAGTACATAGTTTTACTAACCGGGAACAACAGGGATTTAATTCAGAATACTAAAATTACCAAAATTGAAAAAGAAATCTGTTGGATATAAACTCTTAGAATACGGCTTTCACTTATCTCCGTTGATAAAATCAATTGAAGAATTTTCAAATACAGTTGGGGATGAAAATAAGTGGAACTAATATAGAATCTATTATATTGAAATTGTATAGAAACACATGTTTTATTAAATATTCTAATACATTATTAACTAATAGAATCAGTTAGTTATATCGACTCTTCATTAATTTTTACAAGCTTGTGTTTAAGATAATACCTTTTTTTAAATCTTTACTTTTCCAACGACATATTATACATGTATATTACTGTTCTAAGGTTAAAAAAAAAAAAACAAAAAAAAAAACAAAAAAAAAAAAAAAAAAAAAAAACATAAATAAAATATTTTTGATCTTTTCTTCATTAGTTGGATATTGCTTTCGTTAAACTTATATTTTTACTTGTTTTTTATGAATAATGACAAGATGATATGGTTAACTTTTTCGAATATAAAAATATACATTAAAGAAAGAATGTTTAAAAAATGACATTTAAGTCCTTTCAGACAATTTCAATTAGAATGAAACCTACATAATATTAAAGCCCATGAAGCTTTACATCGATTTAGCGAGTTTCATCGAAATCGTTAAAACCATTTGTGAGAAAATTCGAAAAAGTTGCAAATTTTAAACTTTATATATTAGAGCTTTCGGTCAGCTGATTTAGAAAAAAATAATTTGCTGTAATATCTCAGGTGTATAGTATGAGATTTCAGTTTTTGTGCTAGACTCAAAAGAAACTCACATACAAACAGTCCTATTTGTTGGACATAATTATTTGGAATCAGTGAACCCTAAAAGGTCTATTTCCATTAAAAACTGGATTTAAAAATCTTCACTTTCGCAATACTTTCCCTTATCATATATTTTATACGTAGGTCATTGAAAGTGAAAAGCCCAGTAAACATGTCATATGCTTAACTTTTTCATAGTCTCATTGATTCTCACAGATAATCAATGAAATAAAATAATGAATACTGATAAATCGAAGTAGCATATTTTTAAACAAACGCATTGCGATAAACAGTGAAGGTAATTATTACAGTTTAATTTAAAGTAATGTATCTAACTATATTACTCATTTGTTTTTATTTCATTCATACAAAACTATAAGAATGTAATGTGAGCTTACCCTAGAAGTGTCTTCTTCGACTTCAGGCTCTTGTGATTCTGCTGTTAGTTCCATAGGTTCTGGCTAGAGAGGAAATTATAATAAATTAATATCTCATATTAACAAACAAGTTTTAATATGGTTGCAGAAATAAGGTATAAAAATCTGGTGAGGGCAACACCTAACTTTCACTTAACTCCGTTTTTAAAATCGATTAAAAAATTTTCAAATACAGTTACAGATAAAAATGAGTGAAACCATCAAAGAATTAATTAAATTGAATTACTATAGAAACATGTGTTTTATTAAAAAATCTATTATATTATTATCTAAAATAATCTGTTAGTTTTATCTTATTTTCATCATTCTCTATTAAGTTTTAAAAGCTTGAGTATAAGATAATACTTTTTAGCTTCCCAATGGCATATCATACATGTATATTATTGCTCTTATGTTCAAAAACAAAAAATTGCTTAAAAAAATATTTTTTCTGTTTTCCCCTTTAGTTGGGTATCGAATCGATTAAATTCATATATTTACCTGTTTTTCATCAGTGGTAACAAGGTAATAAAATTATTTTTATAGAATGAACAAAATTAAGGGTACTTTAGAGAAAGAAAATTTAAAATATCGGCATTTAAGTCCTGTCAGACCATTTTAATCCGAATGAAACCTAAATCATATTAAAGCCCATTACATTTTACATCGATATAGCGAGTTTAATCAAAATCGTCGGAACCGTTTTCGATAAAATTGAAAAAAGGTGCAAAATGCAAGGTATAAAGTGGATTTTCTGGTAAGCTCATTTTTATGAAAAAGGTTTGGTTACGATTTTAAAATATGAAATTTCAAATTTATACAACTTAGCGTTTTTAAACTAGACTTAAACACGCACAAAGAACTTTTATGGGACTTGGTTGTTTGGATTTAGGGGACCCTAAAACGTGGATTTCCAAAAAAAAAATCGAAGGTTTTCATGATCGAAATACTTTTCCTTACTAAATATGTTATGCTGAGGTAAGAGGAAGTAATAAGGCCACTGTACAGTCATATCCTTTCATATATTCATAATCTCACTGATAATCAATAAAATAAAATAATGAACAATGATAAATCGAACTAATATATCTTTAAAAAAAGAGCATTGCGATAAAATTTACATATAATTATTACAGTTTTATTAATAATTCAATTTAAAGAAATGTATTTAACTAAATAACTCAATTTTTTAAAATTTTATTTAAACAAAACTATAAAAATTAAATGTAGGCTTACCATTTCTTCCACATCTTCAGGCTGTGGTATTTGTGCTGGTAGTTGTACAGGTCTTGGCTAGAGAGGAAATTATAATAATATTAATATCTGATAGTTCAAAATTGAATAGGATGTGTATTGCATAAATAATGTATAATTTATAGTTAATCGTTAAAATCAGAATAAAATATAGTAGTTTTATGCGTCGAGAAACCATCCTTTTACCCTTTTTTTCTCGTCTTCGCGTGACATGTACTTTTACGAGTCCATGTTTTTTATATTGCCTTCCATTGGTGATTATTTGGATTAATTAGTAGAATGCATAATTCAATCCTCATAAAATTATTAATTTTTAAACTTTTATTAAATTTTTTTTTTGTTATATGTTTTTGATATAACGCTTATAGCGCCGAAAGCTTTAAATATACCTCAATAACAATAAAAATTTAGCATAGTACTCGAACAATTTTAGGAAAAAAAATATTATTATACACGTTAAAAAAAAAAATTATATTATACAGAATTACAAATGTATTATTTGATGTGGAATGTGGGTTTAAAAAAAATATGAGTCCTTTTACTTATTTGAAATTATTTATTGGTTTATAAAATAAGTTTGTTGCATTTTTTTACTGGGGATTTTTATAAAAATTTCTAATTGTTGTAAATATTTTTAATCGATTTTATATGACCCATTTTGATCTATTAAATGTTGTCATATTTCAGATCATTTTTGGAATTTAGTCATCATCAACAGTTGAACGACTTCCCGCCTTCGAAGTCAAAACTGTCGATTCTGAAAGGAGCACACCACTAACAGACAATATTTTCTCTAAAGGCATCATCTGCATATTGTACACACTGAATATTGTTTCAGCCCTCTATGCAAAGAGGATTTGCCTTTTAGGTTAAAAAAAATCAAAAGTGACTAAAATGAATTTTTTTTCTTATACATTTTGAGCAAGCAAAATACCACTTAAAGATAAGGAAGTAATCTTGGTTGAAACTGTTTTATAAAAACGCCTTAACAAACTTTTTTTTTTTAGAATATGTAAACATTATTGACCAAGTAAACGTGATTTTATAAACACAGAGAGGATTAAGTTGAAATATTGAATAACGCTGTGAACTTAGTTTACAACTCAATATATTGATTGATAAATAAATATTAACTAATCATCTACATTTTGTTTTACTGTGACTCTTGTTTATATAATATTTAAAAAGAAAATGTGATTTTCTAGAAAAATATTATTTCTATATACGATATATTACTAACTCAGTAGGGCACTTAATGTTAAATATTTTCAATTTATGTGCTGTTATTTATTTTCATCGATCATGTACTTATATCAGTTGTATTTCTTAAGAATATCAAGAAAAGGTATATTAAAAATGACTTACCCTTATGATTTCAAAAGCCAGCAATCGGTTGGTTACAGGATGGTAAACTGTCAGTCCCTGAAAGCATTGAATATATTATAATTATTTACAACAGTTAAAATAACTTACTTAATATATAATATCATGTTTAATATTAAATACGATATAAAATAAATATAAAAAAATAATTACCATGATCCTATACGGCTCTACGACTGCTGTAGGTTTTTTGGAAGGACCGACTTCACGTTCCTCGCTCATGTCTCTTTTCCTCTGCAATAAACAAAAATCTGTCAATTGTATTATTTTTTATTAGTTTTGCTAAAATATAGTGTTGAACTTTCTCAAAAAGAGATAATTTAACTGTTAGAGTTAATATTAAAATTTTAACATTGATGATTAACGAAAACTTTTACAGAAGAATCTCTTACTAAAGATTTACTTGAGTACTACAGTTAAATCTACTTTTCGATTAAACGTTTAATAAATATGATTAAAAAATAACATTATAAGTATAATTAATAACTGACTAACCAGCCAACTCGAAAGAAACGGGAGAAGAAAGAGACATCGTCCAAATACAAGAAGTAACCGTAGAAGACTGATTGCTTTTAGATTGGACACTAAAGTAAAAAAGGTGGCAACAAAACTCTGAGCAGTTAAACCTGAGTGTAGCAAATGGAAATCTAGCTCCAGATCGTCAAGAAAGGAAGTAATCATACTGTGTACACTGACCATTGGTCATTGCCAATTTACACATGGATATCTCCTAAAAAGGCTTTAAGCACCCACTTGCACAATATATGACGACGTCCTACAAACTGTCAAAAATTTGTTATTTCAGTGCAACCAATATAGGCATTTAAAGAAAAGAAGTAGCACTGCCACTAGCATTGGAAAAAGAAAGAAATATCCATATTGTTGGACTACTTGAAGATCGTAGGACACTACAACAGGACATAATTTATTGTGATGGCTTCAATGACCCTGTGGGGCAGAGGTAAATACACGAATAAAAAGAAAAAATAACAATAAAAAACTTCTTCAGCACACATTTTTTATTGTAAATTCTATGAAGAACATTTGCGAGTATTGTTCTCTTTGGAAATTAATGATTGAAATAATGTTTGCAAAAACTAATTTAAAAAAAAGGATGAAAGAAGGTTTTTGCTTAAACACTAATTAGAATAAAATTTGCACAGTTTTAACTGTAATTTTATTAAAAGTCTTTCGTCCTCATATAATTTAAATTAAGTGTTATATAAAAGCATCATAAGGGTATATTAATATATTAAAGGGATTATCTGCCTGGAGAATTTTTTCAGAATGGAGGAAAGAGCTAATTGCCCAAATACATCCACTTGTGCTTAAAATCTGGAGAGACGAAAAGATACCGGAAAGCTCGAACGTGTGTCCCATCTACCCCACTCTAAAGAGAGGATCTGCGATGGACAACGTAGATAAATTACAGCAAGTGGTAACTGAATGGCATGAAGAGCTTAGCCGAAAAGGAATGAAAATAAATACCAGGAAAAGCAAGATACTACAAGTGGGAAGGCAAGCGGAAGATGTACATGTATACTGTAACGGAGAGGAAATAGAAGTGGTTACGGATTTCACCTATTTCGGCACACTAATAGAAAAATCGGGAAAGCAGACTCTGAAATATAAAATAGAATCATGAAGGCAAATGCAGTCTACTATCAGATATGCAATACTGTAGTAGGGAAGCGAGAGGTGGGTAGAGGTGTTAAGCTCCATATCTTCAAGTCAGTATATTTGCCTATACTACTATATGGAGCTGAAGCTGGATATTGACGGACCGGCAGGAGAGCAGAGTCACAGCTGCTGAAATGAAGTTCTTGCGAAGAATAGTGGGAAAGACAAGAAGAGATCGTGTCAGGAATGAGCGGATACGCCAGGAACTGGGGGTTACGCCGTTAAAGGAAATTCTACAAACTCGCCAGCTGAAGAGGTTCGGCCACGTTATCACAGAGATCCTCTAAAAACCATGGATTACGTGCCAGAATGGAGAAGGCCTCGGGGGAGGGGGAGGGTGGGCGACCAAGGATGTCCCACCTGAAGTACGTTGACAAGGTTTGCAGACCAAGAGGGAAAGACCTCCGCCAGGCCAGGAACCTAGCTGGGAATAGAGAGGATTGGAGCCGGTGGCTGAACGCTCCCCTACGCTGATACAGCACTACAGCGAGAAGCAAAAAGAAGAAGACTGACTGCGAAAATTAGAGAGTCATAGAATTACCCCCAGTCGCGTATAAAATTCTTACGTACATCATGCTAAACATATGGACCCGTATTACGTGGACAGTTGGTAATTACCAGGCCGGTTTCAGTAGAGGAAAGAGCACTTCCGATCAAATCTTCACCCTAAAACAAATCTTAGAAAAACTATAGGAAGTAAACCAGAATGTACATTTATTATTTTTGGACTTCAAAGCAGCGTATGATTCTGTAGACCAAGAAAATTAGTAAGGCTGACAAAGGCATGTATAAATGGCTCTAATGAATGATGAAGTGACCGAAGATTTCTATGTTAAGATTTCAATGATTGAGACAAGGAGATTGCGTCTTGCCAATACTCTTTAACCTGGTCTTGGAGAAAGTAATTAGGGGTGCTGATGGTGAAAGGAAGAATACATGTTGGAGGAATCCATAAATTCCTTGCATATGCAGATGACGTTGCAGTCCTTGGCAGTAAGAAGGATGACATCGATGAGCTCGCAGGCTCTCTCATTACGGCGGCAGAACCAATACGGGTGAATGTAGATAAAACAAAATATATGACTGTGATCCGTAAACTACACACGGAAGACAACATAGCTGTCAAAAAAATGATATTGCCAAAAGTAGACTCCTTTAAATAACTTGGATCGACGATAACCTCCATCAACGACTAAATGAGTGAGATCGACTTACGAATTAATAATGCAAATAGAGCATTTTTCTCTATCTCTTCTATTCTGAAATCTAAGAAGATCTCAAAGCATCTCAAAATGAGAGTATATAACACCATCATCAAACCTGTACTGATGTATGGCTGTGAAACATGAGCATTAACAGGTACCCTAGAGAGAAAAATTGAAAGGTTCGAAAGAAAAGTCCTACGAACAATTACGGGACCTTAATGGGATCAGGGCCTAAGGCTGTGGAGACGTAAGGCAAAGGCAGAACTGATAGAGGAAACGAATCAATCGATCTCCCATGGCTTAAAGGCAAAGAGGTTACGATGGGCAGGACATGTGGCCAGAAGTGAATCATCCGGTCCTCTCTTCAAAACTGTGAATGCGATGGTGGCCGGAACTAGGCCAAAAGGAGGACCGAGAATGAGATGGGGTGACATAAACAAAAAGGACGCCACGGGATTCCACGCGGTGAACTGGAGGGCCATTGACCCAGATAGACAGAGGTGGAATAGGCTAATTGCGGCGGTTAAGGATAAAAAGCCAACCGAAAAAAAATAAATAAAAATAAAAGTATTACTTGAGGTAGGATATACGATTTTAAAGAACTAATTAATTCAGGAAAATAGAGAAGTTAATGATTTAAAATTTGTGAAAGAATTATGCTTTTTAAGAGATCATAAAATTCGTAGTAAATCGAGCGGTATATTTAATTCATTAAATTTGCTGAACAGATAAATGAAAAAAGGTAAAATCTATAAAAAAATGTTAATAATTGAATTTAAAATAAATCTTGGCTTACCTTAGTGCTAAGGTCCAATGCACAATCCATAATTCTATAATCTGAAAAATAAAAAAAATATATATAAATAACAATCATTATTTTATAAAGCATTATTAAAAACAAACATCAAAATAGAAATAATGCCTTAAAATTAGGAGATCATTTAGGTGGAGAAAAGCCTTAACAGAAATGACCACAACTGTTTAACAGAACATCTAGAAGCAAAATAAGAGGTTGCTCCAAGTTGAGAGGAAACATGGAGTGCTAGAATTGCTGATTATAACACCTAGTTATTTCTCGGTCTTCTAAAATATCTGAGTAAAGGCGTATGTAGCAATTTTTTATTAAGAGAACACTTCTTTGAAAAAAAAAAAAAAACTTTCTGATGCAAGTTTTAGCGAGGAGGAAAACTTATCATTTCTTACTCGAGGTTATTACAATAATACTAGAGTTCGTGATTAGAAAATTAAGAGGCATAAAGATCAACCCAAAAAAAAGTCAACGACAAATAGAAAAAATAGTGAAACTAATTTTATTCTTTCCCAGATAGGACAATCTTTTAAAACTGTTATGAAACATATTCTTAAATGATCGAATTCCCATCATCAGCTCAAACTAATTACTTATCTTAACCAAATGAATCTTATATTCTGATCATATTCAGATTACGATGAAATATCTCTAAAATGTGATGATGTTTTTCAATTATTGGGTTGATGCAAAATTAATGCAGGTTTCCTCTATTGCAATATCTTAATTCCAATTGTGTAAACAAAGCTAATCCTAACATTGATCATTATTATACCAAAACAAACCTTATCTAATACCCTCTCTTTCACCATGAATTTGTTTAGTAAAATCGTTTTGTTCAGTGCGTTCAAAGGTCTTGAATCGAAAATGTCCAAGTGCGATTTTCGTCAAATTTATTTTTACGAATTTAAATTAGGGCGCAGCGCTGCGCAAACGGCTCGTAATATTAATGAAGTGTGGGGTCAGGGGGCTATTAATGAGTGCACGGTGCAGCGTTGGTTCCAGAAGTTTCGCAGAGGAGATTTCGACCTCGAAGACAAGGAAGGTCGGGGCCGTCATCTTGCTCTGGACAACGACCAGCTGAGGTCAAAAGTGGAAGAAGACCCAACCAAAACCACACGAGAAATGGCGGCGGAACTCGGAACTCAAAAATTGCAACGTCTTTGCCCAGCATTGATGAATCGGAAGGGGCCGATCCTGCTCCACGATAACGCCAGACCACACGTTGCACAACCAACGCTTCGACGACTGCACGAGTTGGGCTACGAAGTTCTCCAACATCCGCCTTATTCACCTGACCTCTCCTACAGACTTCCACTTTTTCAGGCATCTGGACAACTTTTTGAGGGAGAAAAATTTTCAAAACCAGGACGACATTGAAAATTCTTTTCGTGATTTCATTGAGTCCAGGGATTCGGATTTTTTTTTTTCTGGTGGAATAAGAAAGCTTGTTGAACGTTGGCAAAAGTGCATTGATTCAGATGGAAATTATTTTGATTAAATATATATGGTTAAAGTAAAGATATGGTGTATTTACAATACCTACTAAAAACCTGCATTAATTTTGCATCAACCCAATAAATCAATCAGTAATAACAAAACATGCATTCTCAACATAACCTACTTGTACAAACGCACTTCCTTTTACAACAAAATTCTAGTGCATAGCGCGAATTTCAAAAACCATTTCATTAATTTACGCAGGCCCTATGACTGCCTGGGTTTTATTTTGGGGTTACCTGTAAAACATGTTTTTTTTTTCTTGTTTATCACTATCACTATCACTATCACTATCACTATCACTATAGTCTGGTCCTAAAACTTTCTACAAAATTTCCTTATCTTCAAGAATAGCTGAGTTATAGACATATTTATTTATGTAAAATTTCAACCTTTGTAAAAACTAATTTCGGTGTCCTGACGCTTTTAACATTTTCTACTACCTTAAAAATAACTGAGTTCTTAAAACTAAAACATTTTAAAACTAATCGACTGACTTAAACATTGAGGTGATCAGAACATCTGCAGATGTCTTGATTTTTTTTGTGCCAAATCAATAAGAAGTTTTTGAGAAAATCCGCGGCCCCGTACGTCAGAGAAACGATAATTTATTATTCATTATTCCTGTTATAAAATTGAATTAAAAGTGACAAACCGAAATCATTCTATGTGAAATAGTTGAGATATTTTGAAAAAGTATTGAATTTAAAATGTTGTATGAACAAACTAAAAATATTATGTGCTGCTTCAAATACAATCATCCCCTAGTGAAGATTCCTTAAAACGGACTAAATTAATTACAATGAAATATTATTAGAAATATTTATAAAAAAAAAAAAAATAATAATAAAAACCTAAAATTAAATTTATACCTAGTACGGATAATGCCCTAGCTAAATAGATAGATAAAAAAAAAAATAAAGTACTAAAAAACCCAAGGTATAATAAAACAAAACTAACAGACAAAGAATATTAAGATTTTTCACAAACAAAACTATGCAATTTACAATATAGCATAAATTTTGTAGGTGATAAACTAATCAACCAAGTATTGTTGATGAAGTAAGTAAATACCAAACAAACATACTAATGTTAAAAAAAATAAATCAAACAAAAAATATTTGAATAAACACATTAAAATCCTAACCAAAAACTAAAAACAAACTTCAGTTTACAATGCCATTTTGCATACAAGGGATAATGCGAAAATTGTATCAATTACTTAATTACTATCAAAATAGATATAATCTTAAAGCAGTAGAAATTACTTAAAATACTAAATTAGAAGCCAATTTTCAAACGAATTCAAGAATGTATTAATTACAGTTTATGTAGGATAAACTAATAAAATATTTAAAAATTTATGAAAAAAAAATTATAAGTGATTAAAAGCATTAATCAGATTAAGTATATGGATACTTATTTTCCAATTTTTATAGTAAATTTAATAAATGGATAATATATCATGGGATAGCTGAAGATTTCAGAAAAAAATATTTTTGCAATTTCAATGCTTAATGGAGAGTGATGAAACGCCGATAAAACTAACTAAGTGTTGTAGGTAAAAATGTAAAAATATTATTTAATAAAACACATGTTTCTATTGAAATTCAAAATAACTATTTCTTAAAAAATTTATTTGTATCTTTAAATGAGTTTAATACTTCTTAAATTGAATTTAACAACGGAGGTAAGGGAAAGTCTTGTGTTAAAGTAAGATTAAAAATATGATTAGTTAAAAATTTTAAATATAAATGTTACGTAGACAAAAAGGAATAATTGCTAAAGCAATACATTTTTAGTTATAAATTGATATTAAAAAGATTTTTTTAATTAGTGAAAAAACCGTTATTGCAATGTTCTATTCATAAATACAATTATACTTGAAAGTTAAGAAAAACTCATTAATATTTAACAAAAGTTTTGCGTAAGAGATAAGTGGTAATTTTATATCTCAGGTAATGAAACAAAATATAAATTTATGTTAGTAACTGTTTTTAATTAAAATTAGTAAAAAAAATAAAGAAAGAAATTCCTAAAATAGGTACTAATAACATCCCAAAAACAAACGCAATGAAACAATCCAAAAATATTACATAATTTCACTCATAGCAACATTTTTAAAAATTCAATCTGTATCGATATAAACCAATAAAACCAATCCACCGTCATATTAAACAAAAAAAAATCAATGAAAACCATTTAATAAAAGCAAAGATATGATTTAATCAGATCCAAATTTAAATATAGGGTATGAAATTCACTGTAAAAGTGATTTCGGAAAATCTTACTTTGGTCCATTTAAACAGTATTAAAAAAAAACATGTATACTAAAATTAATATAGCTGATTTAAGTTACAAAAAAAAGAATAAACTGATCATACCTCAGATAGATTTCAAAAAGAAAAAAAAAAATACTATGGAACATCCAAATTTGTTTCTCTTAAAATAAATGAACAAATGTATGCAAGGACCACTTCTAGTGCAAAATTTAAATGAAGTTTGTTAATTTTAAATATAAATGGATAAAATGAAATATAATATTTGAAACTTTATAAAAACATGCTTTAATGTTTAAATATATATAATAAAAATTTTGGAATTAGAAAATAATTTTTGTAAACTTATGGAAGTTAAGCAAAATGTGAGCAACTTCAAGTTATTAGTTATAAATATCAAGTTTAAAAAGGTTAAACTTTTGGAAAATGACTTGAAATTATATTATAGATAATGATTTTTATGCAGGATTGTATAATAACATTGTTTTTACGTAAGAAAACAATTATAGAAAACTGATGTATCATAGTTTGATTAGAAAATTCCGTTTTTACCTAAATTAATAGCAATAAGGTTACATTATAATAATTAATTATTTCTAATATTTTAGTAAGAAGTTTCAATTATAATTAAAATTTTTAATTTACGGTGATGAAGCAGAATTAAATTTATTTAAATTTACATAAATAAAATAACATTAGAGTCAATAATTTTATAATATATTTATAAAAATGAATTGTGTTGATATAATAAAATTAGTGAAGGAAATCTGTGCATAATATTTTTCGGAGAATATCTTATGCATAAATAAATTAATATTAATAAGATTACAGAACACTAATTTAAAAACCGTAAAATTATTTTAATTATAGTTATGAAGTTGAATAATAATTAATGTTAGTTATTGATTGTAAATATAAGTTTCAAAATAGTGGAATTACTTTTAGGAAATGATGATCTATAGTTTTATTGCTTACTAAATTAATTGAATTATTTTGATATATTATAATTAAAAAGAAAAAATTATATGTAACAGTATAATTGAAATTTCTAAAAACTGACATAATCTTAATAAATTTAAAGAATACTTAATAATTCGGTTTATAAAAAAAAAAAAAAAAAAAAACTATTCGAATGATAAGCAGATTTTTTTATACGGAGATAAAGCAGAATATAAACTAATACAAAATTTTAAAAATTATCTAATAATTGAAAAATATAAATATTCACGAGTTGATTTTTAGTTTAAGAAATCAGAATAAGAAAAAAAAAATAATAATAAGATAACTTCAAATAGGTACTCACAGATAGAAGAGAAGCTCAGGACAATCTTGATCAGACAAAGGCAAGACACTATATGAGAATTCAAGGAATGGTACTGCACCAAGTCAGGTCGGAGTGGAAGGGGAAAAGGTACGATGCAGGTACACAGATATGTCCTTCTTCAATGGCTGATCTAAAGAAATTATCCCTGACGTTACTTAAACCAAACTAGGTGATTAATATTGAAAAAAAACGCTGATTTCAGTGAAAAAAATAAAATATAAAAAACCAACTGCGCACAATTGTTAGATACATTTTTAATGCTAAATGAAAGAAATATTAAAATAAATATAATATTAAATATTTTAACTTAAAAATAGGAGGTGAGTTAGACGAATTAATTCTGCATGTATAAGCATTTTTACAAATGGAAAACAACAACAAAAAATTATAAATAAATCCCGAATTGTAAAAAGTAATTTAATTAGAAATTTTATGATTGACAATAAAAAAACTCCAGGCATCATATGGTCACTTTTGGTTGGAATGAGTCAAAATGACCAACTCCAGCGAAAAGGTATGTGTGTGTGTTTCCTTGTATGGCAACTCCAGCGCGTAAACGAAAAGTCCTATGAAACTGAAATTTCATATTTAAGACAAATGTACGACCGAGATGTTACAGAAACTTTTTTTATCAAACCAGAAGAGTCACTTTATACCTTGCATTTTTCACTTTTTTACGATTTTCTCATAAACGGCTCTTACGATTTTAATTAGGCTCCCTATATCGATGTGAAATTTATTCGCTTTGAACATCATGCAGGTTTCATTCTGATTGAAATAGTCTGACAAGACTTAAGTGCGAAAAGTAAAATTTAATTTACTAAAATTAAATTTAAAAACTTTTATTTTTTTAGATTCTATTAAAATAATCATATTATCTTGTTACCACTGATAAAAACCGGTAAGTACGTAAATTGAACGAATTCGATATCTAACTAACGGAGAAAACTGCAAGAATATTTATTTTTATTTCATTTTTGGTTTTTTAATATAATAACAAATATATACATGTATAATATACCGTTGGAAAGCAAATGATTTTGGAAAAAATATCATCTTATACAAAAGCTTGTAAATGTTAATAAATAGTGATGAAAAACCGATAAACTGATTATTTTAGATAATATTTTTTTAATAAAAACACATGTTTCTATAGAAATTCTATTTAATTAATTCTTCAACTGTTATACTCATTTTTATCTCTAACTTTATTTAAACATTCTTTAATCGATTTTAAAAACGGAGGTAAGTGAAAGTCGATTGTTGCCCGCACCAGATATTTTTTTAATGTCTGCTAATAACATATTTTCTGGTTGATTGCACTTTTTGCTACGATAAACTAAAACTCGTAAATCGATAAACTTTTAATAGGTCGGGGATTTTATAAACATGAATGACTCTTCATTCAAATTGCACCCGTGCAAAGGAGGGCGAATCGGCTAGTCTATTACAATTTGGTTTGGTCTCGTTAATATTTTCAATTAATAGTAGCCTAAAACAAAAATAAAATATTGTATTAAATTTGGTATAATATTTTTATTTTTCATGCCTCATAATATTAAATAAATTTGCATGTACTGAAACAATATATATATATATATATATATGTTCATGATATTTAATTTTATATTATGATTTTCGGTTTTTTAACGTTTTTTAATACAGTATCATATGTAACTTGATGACTATATAAAATAATTCTCATACTTTGCAGCCCTGATGATGTCTCCCATGTTTAAAATATTCTTAAACAGAATGACTCCTGCAAATTTCCAGTTATTGTAAATTATAATATGTTTAGGAAACATCTCATTCGGGTAAAAGATAGCCCAGACTTCTAAATAAACTTTCAGTCAATAAGTCCATTTTCTCGGATAACGACGCGCTATTGTGTTAAGTAGCTCAGCATTTTAGTATAGGAAGAAAAGGAAAAATAAATAAATTATTCTGTTATGAACTATATACCAACAAAATGAAATGGTTAGTAAAATACTAAAGCAATTATCACACTACAAAGAGTGTAGAAGGATCAGATTTAAATTTTTACTTTTACTTATCTATATTTTGAATTAATAGAAAGCGAAAGTATTGCGATGGTGAAAATTTTCGAATGCCAGTTATCAATGGAAATACACGTTTTAGGATTCTCTGAGTCCAAATGACCAAGTCCCACAAAAAGGTCTGTGTTTGTGGTGAGTTCAGCGAGTAAACGAGTAAAATCCTATGAAACTGAAATTTCATATTTTAGACAACTATACGTCCGGGATGTAACAGCAACTTTTATACCAAAATCAACATACCAGAAGAGCCAATTTATACAATGCATTTTGCACCTATTTACGATTTTCTCAAAAACGACTCTAACGTTTTTAATCAAACTCGTTATATCTATGTAAACTTGGACGGGCTTTAATATCATATAGGTTTAATTATGGTTAATATAATCTGACAGGGATCAAATGCCGATGTTTCAAAATTTCCTCCTCTAAAGTACCTTTAATTTTATAATTTTTATGAATTTGACCATATCATCAGATTAGCAAATCTAAAAAATAGGTAAATGTAAAAGTTAAACGAATTCAACTAAAGGAGATAACTGCAACTATATTTTTTTAAATTAAATTATATGTTTTAGAACTTAAAAACAGTAATATACATGTACAATATACCGTTGGAATCCAAAAGATTTCACAAAAAAGATTATCTTATACATACTATTGTAAAAGTTGAAGGAGAGTAGTGAAATGCCGATAAAACAAACTGATTGTCGTAGATAATAATATAATAGATTATTTAATAAAACACATATTTATTTTAAAATTCAATGTAAATAATTCTTTTACAATTTATTTTCGTTTCTAAATTTGTTTAAGAATCTTAACTATATAAATATTGAGAGTAAATCGGTTCACCACGAAAATTTTTACTATTACAAACAAATTGAACTTTATTTATATTAACTTGAATGTTATACTATTCTCATTCCTGCAAGATTTTCACTTCAAAGCGACCGACTATGGAGAGGTCAACAGCCAACCAGGCGCCATTTCCTTCCTTAAGCTACCTGAGGACGCTAAGGGTTAAAATTTTCTGACCTGGGATTAAAGGAATACAGGAAGAAGGCCAAAAGTTTAAAACTTTTTCTGTATTTACACCACCAATAAATCTTTCAGCTCCATAAACACTATTTAAGGCTTAAGGTACAGAGTCTACCTGGATAAAGTTAAATCTACCATTTAGAGCTTCTTCCATCACATAACATTAATTTTAAAATCTAATATTATAAACATTAACAGAATCTATATATATATATATTAATATAATTTTGCTGTAAGTTCTCGACAGTTAATAATTTAATTTTTTTTTCCTGATGTAAATTTTAAAAGGACCTCTATTCTAATAATGTGCTATTTTGACAATATTGTAATAAAATTGATTTTATTAGTATAAATTAAAATCTGGTGCGTGCAACACACGCCTTTCACTTACCTCCGTTATTTTACCAATTTAAAAACCTTTAAACGAAATTTAGAAGCGAAAATAAATGTTAAAGAATTATTTACATTGGCTTTTAACAGAAACTGGTGATTTGTTAAATAATTTATTATATAACTATCTAAAATAGCCTATTGGCTTATCGGCATTTCATCACTATGCATTAACTTTCACAAGCTTTTGTGTAATATATTTTTTCTACAATCTTTAGCTTTCAACAGAAGTATACACCGATATTACTTTTTTAATTAAAAAAAAAAAAGAATTACATAAAAAAAAAAAAATTTTGCTTCTTTTTCTTTAAGTTGGATATTGAATTCTTTACAACTTATGTATTTCCCTGTTTTTTAACAATGCATAAAAATTAAAGGTACTTTAGAAGAAGAAAATTTAAAATATCGGCATTTAAACGTGGTCAAACTATTTCAATCAGAAAGAAACCTATATCATATTAAAGCCCATTAAAATTTACATTGATATAGCGGGTTTAATCAAAATCGTTAGAGCCGTTTTTAAAAAAATTGTAAAAAGGTGCAAAATTCATAGTATAAAGTGGCTCTTTTGGTTAGCCGATTTCGATGTATAAGTTGCTGTAACATGTCTTAAATATGAATATTTCATTTTCGTACGATTTTTCGTTCTTGTGCTAGACTTAACACACACAGATTTTTTTTTTTTTTAGGGACTTGGTAATTTGGACTCAGGTGACCCTAAAACCGTGCATTTCCTTCGAAAACTGGAATTTGAAAATTTTCACGATCGCAATAGTTTCCGTTACAATATATTTCATATACAGGTGCGTGAAAGTAAAAAAACAAAAAAAAAAAACAAGATTGGATAGGAGAGAAGTTTATACGATATCGGTCCTTACAACACAGTACCTATGTAGCCAAGAATGTTCACGTAAATGTGAATCAACTGAAGTATATTAAGCACTCTAATAAGGTAGATCAGAAAAAAGTCTCACACATAATTTTTTACTTCTTATCATTGATCTACTTGTAGAAATACCGATCGCGTAAGCTTCATCCTTGTTTTATATATTTTTGCCAAGAGGGATTATTGTAAAGTTGCAAAGTATGAAATGTAAAACAAAACCTATGTGATAATCAATTGTGAAAATATCAAGTGTGGTTGAAACTCACTGAAAAATTGATTAAAAATATTTGTATCAACAACTATTGAAGATATATCCCTCATTTACATAGTCATCTCATTCAGTGATCTCAAATCAGAAAAATCGTGTTGGTACCATAATAATAGAAATCCTTACTTAATTGTGAAACTCTACAGGGCATTTTGAGCCAAATACAGACAACTTGTGTTGCGTATGATAATGAGATATGTATTGGGTATTAATTGAATGTATCTTAACTCAATAAATTATTCGCACATATTAACCCGTTCGAGACGAGGAATTTTTTCAAAAAAACATGCTTAATATTGAAATCGCCCAATTCGTAAGTGGATTCACATAAATAAGATCATTGTGCAGCTCGCTCCTCGGAAATGTTTTATTGCTAGGAGCGGATTGAACACTGTGTGTTCAATTTAAAGTCAAATGAAAATGCATCATTAAAAAATGTGAAAACATTTTATTCAGAAATAGATAGGTAATATAAAATCGTTATTTTGCTTTTAGAAATAAAAAACAAAAAATAATTTTAAAAAATTCTTATTTATTCAAAGATAATGATGGGGCAAAGAAAAGAAAAACTTATTATGTTAGCCTACATAGCCTGCGTATCGCCTTCTATTCATACAGCCTAAACTAAACTTATTATCATAAGCCTTTTCTGCATGCGTATTGATAGTATTTTTCACGTAGAAAGGCTTCAGATAATTTTTAGATTTTTTGGAAGACAGTAAAACCAACGCCAAATTTTGTTTTCCTGTACTTAACAGATTTCGTCAGTTACAAAAATATCTTTTTTTGACGACTAATTTACTCAGAAAAACTGATAATTGCACATTACTGTGCGTGCAATCGGTCTCGAAATGGGTTAAGTAATTATACTGATTATATTATAAAAATAATTATTATAATGTTGTTATTATTTTAGAAACTTTTCCAAGTGATTTTTTTTTTTGATTTGCCGAAATATATTTAAATAAAAAGGATGGAAAAAGATAATAGATAGAAGTATTTTATATAAAAAACATTACTGTTTCTAAAGTAGGGCATGAATACTTGAGACAAAATTAAAATCTAACTTAACCAATTAAAGGGAGTTAACAATTGAATGTATAATTTATATTTATTACTTTCACTTACCTATGTATGATATTTCATATTATGAAATATCATACATAGGTAAGTGAAAGTATTGAGATCGTGAAAATTTTTGAATTCCAGTTTTCAAAGAAAATGCCCGGTTTTAGGGTCACCTGAGTCCAAATAACCAAGTCCCGAAAAAAACCTGAGTGTGCTTGAGCATGTGGCAAGTCTAGCGCAATAGCGAAAAGTCGTACAAAAATGAAATATCATATTTAAGACAACTATACCAAAAGAGCCACTTTATACTATGCATTATGATTTTCTCTATATCGATTTTGATGAAACTCTCTACATTGAGGCAAAATTAAATGGGATTTAATATCATGTAAGTTTTATTCTGGTTGAAATAGGCTTACAGGGCTTAAATACCGATATTTTAAATTTTCTTCCTTAAAAGTACCTTTAATTTTATACATTCAAAAAATTGACCATATCATCTTAATGACATTGATAAAGGACGGGAAAATATTTAAGGTAGACCAATTTGATTTCTAACAGAATGTTGAAAGAGCGAAACTATGTTTTAATGTAATTTTTGGTTTTTTGATAATACGAACAGTAATATAGACGCATACTATACCGTTGAAAAGAGAAAGATTTTAGAAAAAATATTATGTAATACACAAAGTTGTAAAAAGTATATAAAGTGACGAATAGGGAATAAACATATTACTAATTAAAATTTATTGTAATTATGTTATTTAATCTAAATCTACACGTTTCACTAAAATCAACTTAAAATATTTTTTAAATGAAAGTATGTTAAATAGGTTTTAAATTGATTATAACAGTGAGGTATGTGAAAATCGTGTGTTGCCCGCCCGAGATTTTTAATCATTCGTCAAACTTTAGTTATTAATATTTTATTATAAGTATAAAACTTATTTTGTTACAATATTGACTAAATAGCACATCATTGGAACAGAGGTCCTTTTAAATTTTAATTCAATAAAAAAATTTTAAATTATTAATATTCGAGTACAAACAGCAAATTTATATGAATATATAGATATAGATTCTATTAATTTTTCCAATATTAGTTTTTCAAATTAACGTTGTGTCATAGAAGAAGCTTTAAATGGTAGATTTAACTTATACAGGTAGACTCTGTACCGTAAGCCATAAATAGTGTTTATAGAGATGAAAGGTTTATTGGAGGCATAACTAACGGAAAATTGGTAACGTTCTCAAACTTTGGCCTTCTTCCTGTTTCTCTTTAATCCCAGGTCAGAAAAGTTTTAATATTAGCGTCCTCAGGTAGCTTAAGGAAGGAAATGGCGCCTGGTTGGCTGTTGACCTCTCCATAGTCGGCCGCTTTGAAGAACAAGTTCTTGCAGGAATTGAGAATAGTATAACATTCAAGTTAATGATAAATAAAGTTCAATTTCTTTTGTAATAGTGAAAATTCTCGAGCGTGCAACACACGACTTTCACATACCTCCGTTATTTATATCAATTTAAGAATGTTTGAACAAATTTAGAAATGGAAATAAATTGTTAAAGAATTATTTACATTGGATTTTAAAAGAAACATGTGTTATATTAAATAATCTATTATATTATTATCTACGACAACCAGTTTGTTTTATCGGTTCCTGATCACCCTCCGTTAATTTTTACAATAGTATGTATAAGATAATATTTTTTCTAAAATCTTTAGCATTCCAACGGTATATTGTACATGTATATTACTGTTTTTAAGTACAATTACATAAAATTGCAGTAAAAAAATATGTTTGCAGTTATCAAATTCCTTCAACTTATATATTTGCCTATCTTTTAGATTTGCTAATCTGATGATATGGTCAACTTCATGAAAATTACAAAATAAAAGGTACTTCAGAGGAAGAAATTTTGAAATATCGGCGTTTAATCCCTGTCAGACTCTTTCAACCAGCATGAAACCTACATGATATCAATATACAAAAATGATTTTTCTACACGCTTTGTGGTGAGATAATTGCTTTAGTATTTTCCTAAGCCTATGTTGTGGTTATCATTATCATACTTCAAAACAGAATAATTAAATATAAATTAAATAATCCTTTTCTTCCTATACTAAAATCACTGAGCTACTCAACACAAAAGCGCGTCGTTATTCGAGATAACTTATAGACTGAAACTTTATTTGGAAATCTGGTTTATCTTTCACCCGAATTAGATGTTTCCTAAACATATTTCGATTTACAATAACTGCCAATTAGTAGGAATCAGTCTGGTTAAGAATATTTTAATTTTGCCAAAGATCCAGCTCAAACATAAGAGTCGTCATCCTGGCTGTAAAGTATCAGAATTATTATATGTATCTAGTTATATATGATACTATATAAAAGAAAATATTAAAAGTCAAAAAATCATAGTATAAAATAAATATTATGAACTTATATATATTGTTTCAGTACATGCAAATTCATGTAGTATTATAAGACATGAAAAATAAAAAACATCATACCGAATTTTATGCAATATTTTATTTGTTTTTTAAGCCAATATTTCTTGAAAATATTAACAAGAGCAAACCTTATTATAATAAACTAGTCGACCCGCCCCTGCTTTGGATTATGCGATTTGGATGGAGTGTCATTCATGGTTAAAAAATCTCTTTCTGGCCGATTTAGAGTTTGTCACTTTGGAAGTTTTAGTTTATCATACCGGAATGTGCAATGAGTAAGAAAATATGTTTAATTATTAATATCTATTCATTATTATATTTTATCATCGGCAGATATAAAAAAATGTCTTGTTTTTTCCAATTGTACATTTAACGTCTATGTTACTACTTATATTTTAGAAATAACTTTATGATGACTTGGTCAAAGTAAATTTATTTGATCACATTTAAAGAAAAGCTAAATTTCACATATAAACCTTCAGGAAGATTCGCTAAATTATAGTGAAAACCGTATCGAAATCCGTCCTGTGCGTTAGAATGAGTACCTAGTAACCAAATTCGTGGTATCAATTTATGTATTAAGAGGTACAATTTAAAGATCTGGACAATTCTTTTAGAGATTACTGACGAGCACATCCCCTAACGGGGATATTAATTAAATGTGAAATAAAATTTTATTATTCAAATTTACCACTAATCGCTAATATATTCTTTTTTTATTTTATTAATCCTCTTTGTATTAGGTAAAGAAATTATATTAGTTATACCGAAGTAAAAAAATGTTTCTCTTCTTATTCATAAATGGACATAAAGAATAAGAAATAATAAACAATTTTTAATTGAAGAACAAATTATTCAATTTTAAAATCTTTGTTTGTGTTTCTAGTGATATTTTAAAATAAAACTTTACAGACAATAAGTAATTAATTGATGATATGTTATATGTCACTATGAGATTTGGATTATTATTTTAATTAAATATAAACTAGTTTTAAAATTAACATAAGAAGCATCACTGCCTGAAGTAGAGGGAAGTGGTGGATGAAGGGAAGGTGGAGGGGGGAGGACGGCAGCCAATGAGATGGCCGGGAAGGAAGATGGCTGGAAGGGGGTGGACGGTAGCCAATGAGAAGGCCGGTAAGAAGACTGACCTCCCGCCACCAGCCCCACCTTTCCTCACTGCCCTTAACAGATTCACAGCTCAATTCTGATTTCTGACTTCTTGAAGTAGTATCTCTTTTGCTGTTTGTTTTGTGCACATTATGGACCCTCGCCGCGCGAACGCTCCGCTACCTGGTAAGAATATTCTTTTATGTAGAATAATATAATCTTGATTATTTAGCTAAAATTTCTTGATTTATTATCATATTTATTCATATAACTAAGTATAAAATAAATTTTAAAAAATTGTATTTCAACGGTTGATTAAAAATAATTTGTTTTCTTTTACAGATCGTCTAATCGAGATCTACGAAAACGATGCAGTTTACGTACTGGGGACAAGTGTTGGTCGCCTCTTGGAAATGGTTCCAAACGCACAACGAGGCCTGGTTATCAGGCAAGTTCAGAGGATGGAGAAGAACAGGAAAGGATTCAAGTTGAGCCGCCAACTGATGATGATGGAGAATTGTAGACTGGTGAGTACCGAATATCTTTCATTTCAATTTTTTTTAGTATTGAGATTTTTACTTGACAGATGACTTTCATAAATAGTGGTGGTCTTCATCATCTTTTATATTATGTTATCTAAGGTCCATACGCTTGTCTCCTTTTAGTGGTTCTTCAATTTTATCATTTTGGTTTAGTATGTCTTTCTTAACCATATTTTACCTGTGAGTGTTCTGCTTAAAGCCATATCCCTTTAGTATTTTTTTTTTTTTTGTCCAATCTAAGTTTTTCTTTTTCTTACTACTTTTTAACCACTTTAGTATCACTAGATCTTGTTTTCATTATTTCTGATTTCTTGGTTTGATTTTATAAGCAATCTTTTCTTTCTGTTAGTCATACTTATAATTACTGGTTATTACTTTTTCATTTTTTTTTTTTTTTTTCCCAAGCCACTTGAACAATTCCGACAATTTTTTTAGTTCTCATTTCTATGTTTCTATTTTTGGATGATGTGAGTCAAACCATTTTAGTATTGATTACTAAACCTTTTATTTTAAGGTTTTCTTTGTACCTTTCTTACCACGTCCTAGCATCTTTTGTATATTGAGTAAAGGTCGTCCAGAAATACTGATTATAGACGGATGCATTTTCCCCATTCACATTCTTCTTTAGCTCACCAACTAATCGGAATGTCTTCCTATCAGGCATTATGCTATTTATTTTGATTAGTTTTGACCCTTCATTCCCTAGTCGTTCCATTGCACTATCACTGGGTTATCATTGCCTGCTTAATATGAATAGGTTTTTGTATTTTTACAAATTACTGTTATTTTTTTTAACAGACCAAAAATAAAAGGAATATCAGGTCACCAATAAGCACACATCCTTGTATATATTAAAAAATATTTGTTCAAGTAATTACCTTTGAGGGTGTCGATTTTAAATTTTATTAGTAGAGCTATGGGGCTCTACCAAACCATCAAATTCTTCTCGTATCCAATCCTTACAATCCAAAATCCTTCGTAAAATCCTTAACGCTCCTTACTTTGTCACGAATAAGCTCATCCATAAAGACCTTAATATCCCATATGTTACTGAATTAGCCCGAACCAGATATCAATCATTCCATGAAAAACTCCGTTTCCACTCTAATCCACTAGTTTCTATCCTATCATCCTCTTATATTCCTGATAATCGTCCGAGGCGTCTGAAAAGAAGATGGCCCCGAGACCTTCTAGTTTAAAATATTTTCAGAGTGCTGCCGATGGGTGGCATCTCTTCATATATTTCATGTTAGATTACTATATCCATCACATTTACTTGTTGTATATAATTATACAGTTGTAAATATCAATAAATATGTTTAAAAAAAAAAAAAATTATTAAGATTCTACATTTTAATGTATGTACGTTTACAACTTAAATAATTTTGTTCTCTGATTTTTTAGTATTTTGTTTTAATAGAATATTTACTCATTCTATGCTTCAGTGTGAATTCTAAGTAGATTCAAAAAAACATAATATATTTCATTTTTTCAATTTTTTTTTATACCGTTGAAAAGATAACTGTAGTGAAGTTTTTTAATAATTAAGTGACTGTAGTATTAATTATAATTCTATCCACTTTTTTATTTTATTCCTCACTTTGCCCGATTATATTTTTTAATAAGTATTATACATTTTTGTGACATTAGAAAGTTCACACTGCTTGCACGATATATAAAGAAAAAATGTATATACATTTAAAAAAAAATATATAAGTTAATATTTAATCTTGGCACATCGTTTTAGAGTTGGTCGTATTGTGAAAAGGATTGCTTTGTAGTTTTCAGATACCTTTTATAGATTTGGCCTTCGTAAACATTATTCACAATAGTGTCATGTGCGGTACCACTTTTTTCTCCCGAACAGCTTCGAATCCATTTGCCCTAGACAAACCGTTTTTCTTTACTTCAGTTTTTTCTTTGGTGGTCCAAGCACCCACTTTATTGTCTCTAGAGTAGTTTATCTTCTGTGGATGTATAATTTTTTTTTTTTGTTTTATAAATGTCTTTTGAAATGTTCTGGTTAAAATTTTGTAAGGATCAAATTTTTAGTATGTTTTTAATTGAAAGAGTAGATATTTCTATACAATTATTTCATAAGAATATATATTTTTTGTTTACTGTTCACAATAATTTACAGTCACATCATGAAATTAAAATGTTTTCTAGCCTATAATAATTTTAGAAATCAGTAAAATAATCAAATATTAATTCAAATTCAATATAATTTTGTTTGGTGTTCACAATGATTTACGGTCATATTTCATGAAATTGAAAATGTTTTTTACTCATAACAATGTAAGGAATCAGTAAAATAATGAAATATTAATTTAAATTCAATCTAATAATTCTTTTATGTTTTGTCTTTTAATTTATCTATATATCAGACTTACCCTTGCTTATTTTTTTAAAGTTCACCCTGTTTTCGTTTCATATAAATGTAATAGCAATATCAAATTTTGAATTGCATATACGTTAATATTTAAACTTGTGAGTAACGCCTATAGAAACATTTTCTCGACAATTATTTTTTCAATTTTGATATACCAGGAATTACATTAAGTGAAAATATGTGATTTTTCTCCTTTTTCTTTATTTCTTAATTTTATTTTGACCCGTCTATATTTTAGAATTTTTTTAGAAAAATCCCTCAATAGTTATTATCTTACATCGTATTTTGCTTTTTTTCATATGTAGCTATATTTATTTCTTGTCTTTTAAACACTTTTATATTCCAATAAATCACCATAGTACAATTAAATTTAAAGATAATTTCCCTTTCGAATTTTAAATGATATTTGACAAATGTTTCATAAATCTACCCTCCAGAGTTATTGATGAAACTCCAGCCAAATGCGTTAGATTTATTATTTAATAGTGATCACACTGCCAAAAGAAACTTTTTCAATGCATTATTTAATTCTTACAATCAGAGTTTATTTTTGTATTTATTTACTAGTGTTATTTTTTACCCAGAAAACGAATGTTTTAGCTGTTTTTATTAATTTAAATATTTATGATATCCTTTCAATATTGGTTGAAAATAAGTTTATATTTCCATCTGCACTATTAATGTCTGCCCATTCAAGACTTTTTTTTTAAATACTACATAATAATAATATTTGGGTTTTTTTTTTTTTTTTTTGTCACAGTACATATTTTTCTTTTAAGTCTATAGTGGAGTTGTGTCCCTAACAAAGTTCTTCATTTTACAATATTCAATTTTAGTTTTTACTATGTAATTGCATAAAGTACTTTTCTATATTTTGTTCTGAAATTAATTTCTTTTTAAACTGTTAAAAATAAATTTATAAATTAAAAATATATTGATAATTCATATTAATAATTTGGGGGTAACATTTATTGACATTAATTTGTTATTTGACTTACATACCTTTATTCATTTTTTTAATGCACTTTATCTTAAACATTCACATCATTACACTGTTTAAAAAAAAAAAAAACTTTTTTGTTCTTTAATTAATTACATAAAAAAAGCTTTAAAATGTTTTAAAAAAATATTAGTTTATATCCAATCATAAGCTTAAAACTTTAAGAAAATAAAAAAATCACAAAATATTATTATTATTTTTATTATAAGCATTATAAAATTAATTTGTTTCTTGGTTTGATATTTTCGAATAACTTTTGTAATTAACCAAAAAAAAAATTAATAACATATTTCAAAATTTGATGTTTTACGTTTTTTCTTAGGATATAAAATCCAAATATAGAAAATCAGTGTGTCTACTGCACTAATTTGGGGAATTAGGATTACCTACATCTATTCCACAAATAATAAAAATTTCCATACAAAAAATTGATTATGGTTCTACGTACTTGTAACGTAACAAGTCAACTTTTCAAAAAAAAAAAAAAATGATATGATCATATTAATTGGAACAATCTCTTCTTGTTTTTGTTCATATGCATTTATTTATCCATAAAAAAATAATAATAATAGTAATGAACCTAAAGCATTTACACTGGAATTCATTTCTTTACTGTTAATTGTTTTATTATCATTAAAATAAAAAATTTTGATTCAAGAAAACTTTCTTTACTCATTGCTACCTACTGGGCAGATTTTATTATCTCTTAATACAAAAAAAAAAAAAAAAAACATTTTTAGGTTTCCTTTTCTTTAAAAATAACAGGTTATTGAAAAATTACATTCCGAAATCCTTATAATTTTTTTTCTATTTTCCATAATTACTAATTAATGGGCATATATAAATATTGTGATTTTTGCTTTTAATATTAAATAACTTTTTTATATATATATATATATATATATATATATATATATATATATATATATATATATATATATATATATAATTACCATTATTAAAAAAGTGAAATTTTTGCAATTACTATGAAACGTAAATTAATTTTCAACCATAACTAACAAGCGAATAAGTATCGCCGACAAATCGCTGTATATATCCAGTCATATAGATATAATGATGTCAATGTCGAGTGAAACAATAAAAAATGGAATTTCCATAAAAACATTTATTTCAGTTTGTACAAAACATCATTAGAAAATCATTATTTATAACAATATAAAACTCGTATGTTGATGAGCTTTTCGTCACACTATTATACTTTCTACAACATTTAAAGCTATATTTCGTTTAAAGTTTTAAGCTTTGAAACTGTGAATCATGCATCTAGATCATTATTCTTATCTGAAGAACTAAAATCGCCTAAAAAAATATACATGTTTTCTTCTTCCTCTCATGTTCCTGAAATATAATTCTTTATTGCTTAATTGAATATTTTTATAATCTTACAGAGAATTTATTATTCAAAATTGCATAAAGCTATTTCAGAATAATTAATAGTATGAACTCTAATAATAATAAAGCTATTTATTTTACATCTGATTTTAATCAAAATCGTTATTGCCATGTCAGAGAAAATCTAGAAATAAAGTAATTTTAAGTAATCAAAGTAGCTATTTAATAAAAAGTACCTTTTATAGGTAGCTGATTTTAATAAAAAAGTAGCCGTAACATCTAGGTGAATAGTTGTCTCAAATATGAAATTTCAGTTTTATGCTCCTTCTTGCCACAAAGCTATACTGACCATTTTGTGGGTCAGTTAGACCTTAAAAGGTGTATACATTATATATATATATATATATATATATATATATATATATATATAATATATATTATATGATGTATATAGCACGCCATATATTTTGCTATGCAATTAAATTTCGAAACAGCAGCATCATACTTACATTGTATTTTACTTTGACTAAACATAGACATTTATATTTTGAACTATTTACTCTTATTTTTATAAAATGTTAAATATTGATTTAAAAAAACAATCAATTAGTGTTTAATTAAATACATGTATCTAATACATTCAAGATCCCTGGTACTAACATTATGGGTCAAGTCCCTAGCATATGTACATACATTCATAGAATTCTAGGTAGCATAATTTAACTAATAACTAAAACTTTATTTAAAATCATATTATACTCAATCCTGTAAATGCTATGTGGCCATAGTGCCCCTAACCTGTGTCGTTGTTTTAAACTGTAAGAAATAAATAAATAATAAAATCAAAAGATAATATTTGCATAAATAATTATTATGCTAACAGACAAAAGAATATATTTTGTATTTAGAAATCATGTTTTTAACCACCCATAATTGATAATTAATTATAACGATTAGATTTGATGAATCATCCATAATATAATCTATTTCATTAAAATAGAACCAACTCGAAATGGAATCCAAAAACTGATTGAACGGAATGAAAAAAGACATGAGTATACTTTAAAAAATACATATAAATCGGTCCATTATGAGAAAAAAAATTAATTGAAAATTTATCTACCTCACGTTCAAAAATATTCTTGGCATTACCGCACTTGACTATTTAATAAACCATTCCAACAGCAATTGAAAGTTTAACAAAAACAGAAAAGCTAAAAAGGATGGAAAATTTCTTATTAAATTCGAAAATAACATTACTAAAAAGCTAACTCTCTTTATCAAAGAAAAGTTAAACTAAACCTGAAAATTAAATTACACGTTTCTTTTTTTTATAAATTCTATTAAAATGCAGAAACTACAAAACGATTAATATATGGTTTAAAACTTAAACAGTTTGAGAAAATTGAATTTCGTATCGCAATCCAAGCAACATTCGATATAAAATTTGGAAACAGCCTCCTTGAAGAAATATATAGTGCAAAACTTTCGCTAGAATACTCGAACAAAATTTTTATGATTAATTCGAACCTCTAAAAAACTTTGTGTCCGACCTTTCTGTTTTAGTTAACTGGTATATTTATAAGTATTCTCTTCTTTTTTAAAGTAGACTTTAATTTTTGTATTTTGTTCTTTTCCAGAACAAGAAGTCCTACGAGAGCATCCCTCCAAGCTACCCCCACGTCATCTTGAACTACATATGGACCGTACCAAGGAAATTCAGGATGCCTTTCCTCAATCTTCTTATTGATGTTATCGATAAGGTAACAGAATAAATATTGTTTCTTCAGCCAATGATATACGCCAATACAGACTACGCCAATGTTCGCATTTACTTTTAATGTTTTTTATTGATATGGGGATTAATTAATGTGTTTTCGGGTATTATAATTACGTTTTTCGAGATGTATATTTTATCGCCCTCGTTTATTTTAACTAAAATTTACTTTTTATGTTTTTTATTAATTATTTTATTAGACTTTTGTACATATATTTTGAACATTTATTTGTTTATAAATTACAAACATTTGTAAAATATGTGTATAACTTGTATAATGGAATATTTTTAAATATATTTTATGTCATTCCAAATAGTATTTATTATTTCATTATCCTCATTTTTTTTGTTAAAAATAAGAAAAATTGAATAGTTTATTGATAATATAGATTATTTGGAAACCAGTAAAGAATATTTTATTTCTTGTGTAGAAAATAAAAATAAAATATCAGAACATATATTAAAATATATCATATATTATCACAAATAGTATTATTCAATTTCGTCCTCCTTATTTTGCTTCATTATTGTAAAACCTTTTAGTGAAGAAGGGACTGAATAAATTATTAGCAGACTAGTAAAGTGTATATTACTTTATTTTAAAGGCATTAAAATGTGGCTCCACGTGGCTTTCCTCTAGTGGCTCCACGATCAGCAGAGATTTCATATTATATAGCATTTCCAAGTCAATTGTAACCTTTTCCAAGTCAAATGTAACTTTTTCCAAGTCAAATGTAACCTTTTCCAAGTCAAATGTAACCCTTTCCATTTCAAATGTTACCTTTTCCAAGTCAAATGTCACCTTTTCCATTTCAAATGTTACCTTTTTCAAGTCAAATGTCACCTTTTTCTCCACTTCTAGCCTTAAATATTCCGTTTTATCTATTTATTTATTGAAAAATAATTATTTTAATTAAAATTATGACTTTTTTAATAATTTTGGCATATCTTATCGCTATTTTTTTCTGTTTATTAGATATTTGATATCAAGTTCTGTTTTTTACGAACTAATATTAAAAAAAAATTAATTATTGTCTATTTAGTTTTAAGATAGTCGTTGATTTTGAATTTTTAGAGGGGAGGGATACTTTTTGGGAATAATTAATATGTTTTCGGGTATTATAATTACGTTTTTTGAGATGTATTTTTTATCGCTCGCGTGCATATTAACTCGCATTTACTTTTAATGTTTTTTATTGATATAAGGATTAATTAATGTGCTTTCGGGTGGCTATGATTAAGTTTTTTGAGTTCTAACTTTTATCGCTCATGTATATTAACTCGCATTTACTTTTAATGTTTTTTATTGATATGGGGATTAATTAATGTGTTTTCGGGTATTATAATTACGTTTTTCGAGATGTATATTTTATCGCCCTCGTTTATTTTAACTAAAATTTACTTTTTATGTTTTTTATTAATATATAGATTAATTATTGTCCTTTTGGGTGGTTACGATTAAGTTTTTTGAGCTCTATCTTTTATCGCTCATGCGTATTTCAACTCGCATTTACCTTTAATTTTTTTTATTGATATAGGGATTAATTAATGTCCTTTCGGGTGGTTATGATTACGTTTCTCGACCTATATTTTATATCGCCCTCGTTTATTTTAACTAAAATTTACTTTTTTGTTTTTTATTGATATAGGGGTTAATTATTGTGCTTCCGGGTGGTTATGATTACGTTTTTTGAGCTCTATCTTTTATCGCTCATGCTTATTTCAACTCGCATTTACTTTTAATGTTTTTTATTGATATAGGGATTAATTAATGTCCTTTCGGGTGGTTATGATTACGTTTCTCGACCTATATTTTATATCGCCCTCGTTTATTTTAACTAAAATTTACTTTTTTGTTTTTTATTGATATAGGGGTTAATTATTGTGCTTCCGGGTGGTTATGATTACGTTTTTTGAGCTCTATCTTTTATCGCTCATGCTTATTTCAACTCGCATTTACTTTTAATGTTTTTTATTGATATAGGGGTTAATTAATGTGCTTCCGGGTGGTTATGATTACGTTTTTTTGAGCTTTATCTTTTATCGCTCATGCTTATTTCAACTCGCGTTTACTTTTAATGTTTTTTATTGATATAGAGGTTAACTAATGTGCTTCCGGGTGGTTATGATTACGTTTTTCGAGCTGTATCTTTTATCGATCATGCGTATTTCAACTTGCATTTACTTTTATTCTTTGTATTGCTATAGAGATCTAGACTTGTGTTTTAGTGGGGTTATAAAAGCGTATAAGAGCTTTTTTATTATAACTCTTGCGGATTTTAACTTAGTGCTAATATCATTTTATATTTTGATAGAGTGGTCTTTCTTTCTTTTTGTTTTAGGTGATTCTGATTACGTGTTTTTAACTTTATTCTTTTATGCGCTTGGGAATTTCTATATACCGTAAATATTAGGTTATAATTTGATGTAATAATTCTTTATTGTGTTTTTGCAGGATCTGATTACGTTTTTGATCTGGACTTTACATCGCGATTGCGCATTTATCTTGATAACGTTTCATTTAAGTTAAAATGTGCACTAGCTTTAAAAAAATGTCATAAACTCTATTAGTATTCCCGAAAACACTATAAACGATCCCTCCATCGAATATTTATGAAATTGGAACAGTAACTTAAAATGAGTAAAAGCGATAACAAATAAGGTTCAAATAATGTTATAAGAACACCCGAAAATAGAATAAACGATACCTCAATTATTTAGAAAAATATTTAGTTGAAAAAACTTACTAAGGTCGCTAAAAAAGGAACTATAACTAATCCTTTTATAAAAAACAATAATAAAAATAGAAAAAAGCTAAACGGTGTATATTTCAGCAACGTTATAATGAGAACCAAAAACAAAATAATCAATACCAATATAAAAAAAACAACACCAGAAATAAAGGTGAGTTGAAATCCGCAAGAGTTATAATAAAAAAGCTCTTAAACGTTTTCATAACCCCACTAAAACACAAGTCTAGATCCCAATAACAATACAAAGAATAAAAGTAAATGCAAGTTGAAATACGCATGATCGATAAAAGATACAGCTCGAAAAACGTAATCATAACCATCCGGAAGCACATTAGTTAACCCCTAATCAATAAAAAACATTAAAAGTAAATGCGAGTTGAAATAAGCATGAGCGATAAAAGATAGAGCTCAAAAAACGTAATCATAACCACCCGGAAGCACATTAGTTAACCCCTAATCAATAAAAAACATTAAAAGTAAATGCGAGTTGAAATAAGCATGAGCGATAAAAGATAGAGCTCAAAAAACGTAATCATAACCACCCGGAAGCACATTAATTAACCCTTATATCAATAAAAAACATAAAAAGTAAATTTTAGTTAAAATAAACGAGGGCGATATAAAATATAGGTCGAGAAACGTAATCATAACCACCCGAAAGGACATTAATTAGTCCCTATATCAATAAAAAACATTAAAAGTAAATGCGAGTTAATATGCACGCGAGCGATAAAAAATACATCTCGAAAAACGTAATTATAATACCCGAAAACACATTAATTATTCCCAAAAAGTATCCCTCCCCTCTAAAAATTCAAAATCAACGACTATCTTAAAACTAAATAGACAATAATTAATTTTTTTTTAATATTAGTTCGTAAAAAACAGAACTTGATATAAAATATCTAATAAACAGAAACAAATAGCGATAGGATATGCCAAAATTATTAAAAAAGTCATAATTTTAATTACAATAATTATTTTTCAATAAAGAAATAAATAAAACGGAATATTTAAGGCTAGAAGTGGAGAAAAAAGTGACATTTGACTTGGAAAAGGTAACATTTGAAATGGAAAAGGTGACATTTGACTTGGAAAAGGTAACATTTGAAATGGAAAAGGTGACATTTGACTTGGAAAAGGTAACATTTGAAATGGAAAAGGTGACATTTGACTTGGAAAAGGTAACATTTGAAATGGAAAAGGTGACATTTGACTTGGAAAAGGTAACATTTGAAATGGAAAAGGTGACATTTGACTTGGAAAAGGTAACATTTGAAATGGAAAAGGTGACATTTGACTTGGAAAAGGTAACATTTGAAATGGAAAAGGTGACATTTGACTTGGAAAAGGTAACATTTGAAATGGAAAAGGTGACATTTGACTTGGAAAAGGTAACATTTGAAATGGAAAAGGTGACATTTGACTTGGAAAAGGTAACATTTGAAATGGAAAAGGTGACATTTGAAACGGAAAGGGTTACATTTGACTTGGAAAAAGTTACATTTGACTTGGAAAAGGTTACAATTGACTTGGAAATGCTATATTATTGCATTTAAATATATTACAGTTCTCATATAATTTTTTTTTTTTATTAAATCATAAGTGTTTATTTTTTTGTGATGTGGGTTTTTTTTTTTTTTTTTTATCAGGGTTTTTTATCTCGAAAAAATATTTTATCATTGAGAGAACTATTAAATGATTCCATTTGGGATCTCATAGAATAGAAAAAAATATATATATATTAAGAAAACAACAATAAAACGTTGGTCCGAAAATGAATATTACATACTTATTATTTAATCTATGAAATAAGTTTGGTTATGCAATTCAATTGTTATATAAATTCTGTTCACTCTTCGTGTTGGTGGTATGCTATCAATTTCAGTTTCTATCATAAATAAAAATGTGCTGGAGGAGGCTGTGGTATAACTCACAAAAACGGTCCAAGAATCTGTTTGGACTTTTTCTATTTCTCAGTCCAAGTCATCCCAAAATGATTACCAACTGAAATATCCTTAGTACTACATACGAGATTAGATCAGGGCAGACTAAAAGATAATCTGACGGACAAACTTTTAACCGACTAAACAACGAACGAAAAAAAAAAAATGTAAATTCCACAGGACAAATTATGATGCACAGGTCATGCATATGTCTTAACTGATGATGAAAGCTTATAGAAACATACCAAGAAGTTGCTAAAACATGGAGAGCTGTCTGCACACCTCCGAAAGGAATATCGCTCCTGGGTCGTTTCAGATGAAGAATAATCTTAACTCTTGGCAAGTCATCTTTCTTTTGTAATTACATCATTTAATGACTTCACAAATACAGAACATGAGACTGTAATACTCAACATATTATAATTTCCACTTTCAAATACTTTTGTAGTTTTTTAATATTTTAATCTAATAACGACAGGCTCATTAAAAATCTCATACATCATAAAACACATCAGTTATTTAAGAAATGCTAAACAATCATTCATAATAAACCTGAAAAGAAGGCGTGCTGCTGAGTACTGTCCTTCCTCGTGCCTTACATGTTATTATTTTGTTTATTAGTTTATTCTATTTGCTGGTTGTTACAATACTCCTGACAGGTGCGAATCATTAAATGAAGTGAAAAAAAAAAATCTGTTTAATGTTATTATTATTATTGATATTTTTTCGAGTCTATTATTACTATTATCAATACAATATATTATATTATCATAATTTAATATGTTTTATTAAAACATTACATTGATATTTCTTTTACACGCGTAAATATTCTTTATACACCTATATTTTAGAAGTAACTAAATAAAACCTATTTTAATGTGATATTTTAGAGTTCATTTTATTTTTCATATCAATAAATATAATAGTTACAAAATACTTTCATAGATATCTGTTTATTTTTAAAACTTCTTAAGCCCCTAAACCAGTATGTGATGATATTTTCTAATTTTTAGGAAACATTTGTTAATTTGTTTTTATTAAACAACGTTCATAAATCTCAGCATACCCAATAAAACTAGAATACTACAAAATAAAAATATTTCGAACGAGAAGTATCATTAATTTTAGTCACAGAACACAAGCGTTTTCTTTCAAGTCTATATTAGAGTATTACCCAGAAAAAAAGTGTTGTACAAAAAAAAATTATTCAAATCAAGTAATTTCAAGGAAATATTTGTAGACATTTTTATTTTTGCCCATTCCTTTTAATTCATTTACTTATTAAATACCAGTTGTTTGGAACATAAAACAGCATTACACATTATAGATAAATTAGGACATGTGAGGTTGGAATTGGCAGAGAGTTATAGAATGAAAAGAGGAGTATCTATCACGGGCTATGTCTGCAACAAAATGGGATATTAAGGTCATTATGGAGGAGTTGGTTTGTGAAAAAATAAGGGGCATTCAGGATTTCGCGAAGGATTATAGATTGTAAGGACTGGATGCCAGTGGAAACAGATGGATTCGTAGCGCCCCAAAGCTCGATTCCTATGTCCAAATAGGTCTGATAATAGTGATGTAAATGAGTATTTTGTAATATACTGGAAGTTTTGAACGTTTGTCTTGTAAGTGTAGTAATCGATGTGTTCAAGCCGTTTCTTGTTGTTTCAGTCTTGTGTGACGATTCCAAGTAAGGCGCTTGTCAAGATGGAGACCTAGGTATCAGATTTGTTCAACAGGAGTAAGGGTAATATTAATAAAGGATAAAGGAGCAGGAAGTCATCGGTTTGCGACAAAGGGTAAAGGTGATTTGGTGGGATTTGTTGGGCTTTATTTTAATCTTCAAATTTTGACACCATTCTTCAATGACTGTGATGTGGGATTGAAGGGTTTATGATGCAGTAGATGGATCATTATGGACGGATAAGACACACGTGTCATCAGCATAGGTATTGAGGACAGTGCGAGGGTGGAGTGGAATGTCAGCTGTAAAAGGGAGTAGAATGATAGGACCTAATATACTACCTTAAGGCACTTCAGCAGAAAGGGAAATATGGATGAGTAGTATTAAAAAATATTTTAAGCCTATTTAGTATAAAATAATTTCCCAATGACCACTTGCGAATCGCATTGGACATTGTCTGCGGACCATAAGGGGTCCGGGGACCACTAGTAGGGTATCACTTTTCTACAGTAATATTATCTGCAACCGTTTTTGTGAAAGTCGTAGAAAGGTCAAAAATGCACGGTAAAAGCACTTCCGGTATAAGGTTTATAGTAAAAAAAGATGCTGTAAATCTCGGGCGACAGTTGTTAGGTGTATGAAGTATCAGTTTCGTAAACTCTCGTTTCGATCTGAACGTACATAACTTTTTTCTATAAGGAGTCGGGATTCAACGAATTTCACGAACATATCGCTCCGAACGTCATTATCCTACTCAAATAAATTTTGACAAATTTCCAGACCTTCATAAACAAAGACCAATAAACCCACGAGCTCTGAATAATGATACAAAGATATATTTTTTAGTTAATCAGCTAAGAGCTCCGACTCTACACCATGGACCAACACTTCAGCCTTTGGGACCACAAATCCAGCCACGGGATTCATCAGCCCTCCAGATGCAACCAAGTTTCGCTTTTCCGCCTTTCAACTACGAACCAGCAGGCTAGGGTGAGAGAAGGGATATTCCTCAGAAGCCGTCTTCAGGTGAAAAGTCATTCCAAATTTCAAAAATAATAAGAGATTGAATAATTTTATCCAGAACCTTTGATCTTCTCCAAGAGCTTGCTTACTTGACTCAAGCTATGAACTCTCCAGAAGGCCCTTAATCAAATAATAATAGCCTTATTAACACTCTGACACAGATTATTTTTTTTTTTTTTTTTTTTTGAGAAAACAGTTCTTTATTATAGTATTATTAAAATCAGTCAAAGTTTTAGTGTAGTACCTACATTTTTTCCATAGTGATATAAGTAGTCTAAGCTACTCATACTACATTACACAACTAGATTAACAAAACATTAATTTCATTATTCAATTCAATAAGAATTATTACAATATCTATCATATACTATAACAAAAAAAATATCAATAAAATATTATACAAAACAAAATCAATAAAAATATATACAAAAGTCATCATACCTATGTACAATCCTCAAGCATACAGCACGTGAGGGAGAATCTAGCAATGCTAGATCTCCAATATACATGTTACAAGAGGTCTCGAGGCCACTGCCGTTTCAACCTTCTTGGATGGATATTAAGGATATGTGAGCTGGATAAGGCTTGAGATAGGGGATTAGGGTGATATATAAGGTTATGATGGAATTTAGAGAATTTTGATGGTATAAGGTCTAAAATAAATGGAATAGTTAGGTCACGGTGAAAGGTAAGGTTGGTGACATAATAAGGAGCATTGACTATGGTTCTGAGGAATTTGGATTGGAAGGATTGAATGCGTTTGATGTTGGGAAATTTGGCGGTCCCCCACAGTTCAAGTCCATATGTCCAGATAGGTTTCAGTACTGTCTTGTATATTTTCAGTTTGTTTTTCATGGATAGTTTAGAATTTCTGTTCAGTAATCTGTATAATTGGCCAAATCGTTGATTAAGTTCTTGTCATTTAAGTCTAGTTTGTGGGTTCCAAGTTAGTCTTTTGTCTAGAAGGAAGCGAAGATTGTGTCACAGAAAGGGAGAGGAGTGGAGTTAAAGAGAACTGGAGGGCAGGATTGTCTTCGAAGGGTAAAGGTGACATGTTTGCATTTGGATTGATTGATTTTGATTCTCCACTTGTTACACCAATTTTCAAGTTTAGAAAGGTGTGTTTGAAGGCCTATGGATGCAATATCGGGATCTAAGTGAGAGGATGGATGGCTGTGTCATCAGCGTACGTCGCAAGGAAGGTATTAGGGCAAACAGGAATATCAGCCGTGTATATATTGTAGAGGATAGGACCAAGGACGCTGCCTTGAGGAACACCTTATTCGACTGGATAATAATTGGAATATTCTGCACCACAGCGAACTCGGAGGAGCGGTTTGATAGATAGGATTGGAGGACTAGGTATAAGGATTGGGGTAATTGGTTTTTGAGCTTGAAAATTAATCCCGGGCGCCACACCCGGTCAAATCCTTGCGTTATGTCGTGAAATGCACCCGAGCATTACTTCTTGTTCTCAAGGGCAGAGTAAATATGCTGACACAGATAAAGACTTTAATTATTTAATAATGTGGACACCATATATATAAAAAAAAAAAACTGACGAAAGACGTGTGCTTGGTAATATCTTCCTATTATTTTGTTTATTACTTATCCTATTTGCAGGTTGTCACAATACTGCTGGCAGTGCAACTCATTTAATAAATGAAAAAATACATGAAAATCTGAATAATTATTAGTATTGATTAGTAAAGATATTTATTTATTGGTGGTTAGATATATAATTAAAAAGCAGAACAGATATGCTATATTTAAATAAACAAATGAATGATATTACTTTAACAGGAAGAGTTAAATGATATAAGTACCTTTAAACATAATCGAAAACCTTTTGTATGCCTGTCTGTGAGTGAGTGGTCTAAATAACAATAGCAGTACCTGGTGATGAAATCCAGACCTGATTAATAATACGTTCAGATCGGAAGGATAGAAGATATCTTCTTTACTGATATAAATATAGCTTGGTAAGTTTGAAGTTTTTTTTTTAACTTATTCTCAAACTTTCTGTCATTTAATGTTTAAAGAGAGAATGTATAATTAATTAATAAATTTTTGAGAATGTCAGAACAATGTTGTTAAAACATAATCAAGCAAAGAGAGAAATTTAATAAGGGTATCAAAAATCGTACGATTCATAACTTAGTTTATATTGTATTTTATTCATTCTGTAATATTTTACTCTCTAAAGCTTATGGAGCTCATAAAATACTTTTCCTGACTATAAAGCGTTATAGGAATTAAATTCGTAATAATTAGGCTTTCTTCTTTAACATAAAAAAAATATTTTCGGATATTTAAAATATCCTTAAATCAAAATGCAAACCAATTTGCACTTTTGAACACTTTAGACCCTTATAACAAGACTAATTTCAAATTAAAATAATTCAGGCCTGTTTTTTTTTTTTTTTTTTTTAACATTTAAAAAACGTTTCACGTATTCATACTAAGTTTGAAAAGCATTAAAAATGTCAAATAATATATATTCAAAAGTAGATATTTATTTTTGTTCTTAAGGTAAATAATAATAGTTATTCGAATAAAACAATGGGAAAGTACAGACTCTTATTTCATAACCTTAAAAACTATAGTTTTTTATCTTATTTATTTTATTTTCATATTGGAAGATGAATACAGAACTTTGAAGCTTTCCTTAGTAACATGACAAAAAATGTAAAAATATTTCAACACTGTACGGCGCGAATATCTACAGTTACGCAAGACACACTCAGGAACTCATGAGAGAAAACTATATTGAATGGGTACCCACCATTTTTGAAGACTGTGCTAGATGAAACTAGGCGGGAAATAAAAAGGTAGCCCAGGCAGAATTAATAGAATATATAATATTCTGTCACAGCCGAGATTCGAACCAGGGACCCGGAGAACATTAAACTTGTGACCTATCCAATAGACCACGCCGCTCCACTCAACTCTCGTTATGGGTGTCTACAATCTTTTTTAATTCATTTGCTTTAAGGACAGTTTAGATATCTCTATACATTTTGTCTTATAATAAAATATAAAGTCTGATATAATGCTTTAAAACCACCAAAGTATTTTATATGGAGAGTAATCATTTATTGAATGAATCAAAGATAATATAACCTATGTTAGGAATCATTCCATTTTAAAATTCCTTATCAAAAACCTATCTTTTCCTGATTATATTTGAATAACATTGGTCCCTACATTTGCAACAAATCTATTGATTCACTGTATATTTTTTTCGATATCAGTAAATGCACTTCCGTAAATTTTAAATGACAGAAGCAGTTTGAGAATAATTTAAAAATCAATAACATCTGATCCCATATATATAGTAAACTAACACCTTCTGGATTACCTCAACGATGGCAGAATATTGAGATTTAGCTTTTAGTATTAGACTAAGGTTCTACTTAAACCAAAAAGTGAGACCCATCACCTCATTATAGATTCATAGAAAATAATTATATATTACAGAGTTAAAATATTACACAATTACACAGAGTTACTGACTTCATTGCAGGAGCACTAGAAAAAAATCAATTCACAACTGGATATTTTTGGATGTTTGCCCAAGCGTTTGATAAAGTCTGGCACGAGGGGCTTCTCTTTAAACTTAACAACGTACTACCTTACACGTACTATCTTATTATACACTCTTTCCTCTTCGATAGGTTTTTCTCTGTTCGGCAGGGCTCAAAAACTTCTTCAATCCGACCATTCTTGGCAGAAGTACCGCAAGGATCGATACTTGCTCCTCTCCTATACATTGTATACACACATGACATACCAACTCACCCCACCACATTGATTGCTACTTACGCGGACGATACTTAAATTCTAACATCAAACAGCGATCCCATACTGACCTCACTGACTAAAAAATCAACTAATGCTACTGCAAAATTGGTACAATCTTTGGAAAATTCATTTAAATCACGACAAATCAAAACACGTAACGTTTACACTACAAAAAAACTTTTGCCCACCAATTTTTATCGATAACAACCAAATTCCTCAGACAAACTCTTTTACAATACCTAGGACTGACATTCGATCGAAGGATGACATGGGCCCACATGTCAAGATGAAAAGACAGACTTTCAACCATCGACTGAAAAAACTATACTCTCTTTTTTCAAAATCATCAAAATTAAAAATTAGACAGAAACTGAATACATACACATACCTTCTTAAAGCCAATATAGACTTTCGCTTTACATATTTTTGGTTCAGCAAAAAAGACTCACATACAAAAACTGCAATCATTTCAATCCAAAATTTAAAGACTCATAACGACAGCTCCTTGGTACGTAAACAACAGAACCCTACATACGGACTTACAGCAACCAAAGTTGACCAACATATACGAAAACTCTATTCTAGTTATCACATTAAACTGAACGGACACGACAATAGACTGATTAACGACACGTCAGCTGGAATTACCGGTCAGAATAAGGCTAGAACGAAGCTGGATGAGGGACCTCCTCAGCTAGATCAAAGCCTTGGAAGGGGTGCTGCTGGGCACTTTATTTCCCCATGCCTATCATGTCTGATCTTACTTTTGTCCAACACATTTGCTGATTGTCAGGCATCTTCTGACTGGTGTAAATAAATACATAAAGAAAAAAAAAAAGTTAACAGAGAGAGTTAAAATGCATATATGCTGAAAATGAAGAATATTCAGAGACTAAGTTTTAAGAAAAGCTAACCAAAGAGGCTATGGAAAAAATAAATAGCACTGAATTTCATTTTAAACTTACCAAAGCTATGTACTGGGGCCCAGCCTAAAATGTCCATATATTATTAAAGAAGGTATCTTTTATTCTCGGATCTGAATGTATTATTAATCACGCTGGTTTCATCACCAGATCCTGCTATTCAAACAACTCTCTCACACATAATCATATATAAATACCTCCTATCATGTTATTTAACCCTTGATGCTAAAGTTATATCAGTTCATTTATTTATTTTACAACGCTACCTGTTCTGATATTTTAACAATATATTCTACACAAAAATAAAGTCAAATAGCCTTCACTAAGTTCTATTATTATTAAAAAACTATTCAATTTTTTAGTGCGTTTTTTTAACTAAGCAAAATAAGGATAAGGAAATAATAATTAATATTTGCAATTAAATAGAATATTTTTTAAAAATATTTCACTATACAAGTTATATACATATTTCATAACATTATGCATTTCTCATACAAATAAAAGCTTCAAAATATATCGTAACTAATATCTACAATTATATATACATTTCTTATGTTGTGGAATCATTATACAAAGTTATCTGATTACTATACAATAACATTCATTCACATTCAGATGTACAAATAAAATTTATTTTGTTATCTTATTGATTACATCCACGAGGAAATATAGGAAAGGCAGCCTCAAGTTCTTCGGTAAGGTCAGGAGGTAATTCGATATAACACGAAGTAGTTTGGAGGCGGGCAGTCGGAGGGCATGTTCTGAAACAGAAGAAATCAAAAAAATTAAATACTACTTGTAAATAATAGAGAATATTAACTAATATATTAGCTTACTAAAATATTATTATTTATTGAGATTTATAGAAGAATGGGTTAAATTAACTACCAAATGATTATTTTTTTAATTAATAGTTGAGTGAGTTATTTTTTTTTAAAAAATAATTTTGTTCATACAACAATACAATTCTTAATATAAGTATGATATTACTTTTTATTATATTTAATTTCTTTACCATTGAGGCATAAATAACAAAAAAATATCAATTGCTAGTCATAAAATTAATTCTTAAGGTCCAGAGGTCTTTGTGTTAAGAGAGAAAAGACATATAAAACTGAAATTTCATATTTCAGAGAACATTCACCAAAAATGTTACAATAAATTTATATTAAAATTAGTTAAGTAGAATAACTACTTTATACTATTCATTTTTACCTTTTTACTATTTTCTCTTAAATGACGATAATGATGTTGATTAATATCGGTCTAGAATGAAATGGGCTTTATTATAATGTAGTTATAGTATTTGAAAAATAACAGTCCTAATTTATGTAATATCAATAAAATTTGAACATAGTAAACTGTTATGAAATAATTTGCGCGTTTTTTTTTCTAATTATTTATTCTATTTTTTTAAATTATGGAAAAACTAATAAACTTAATTTCCCGAATTAGTTTAGTAGACAAACGGATTTACAATATTTAAATTTTACGTATAGGGGAAGCCACCTACGCTAAAAGGCAAATGGATGGAGGAAAAAGAAAAAGAAGAATTAAATTTGGGAATAAAAATGTAAAACTTAAGTTTTAAGATACATTTTGTATACTGTCACTTATTACATATGAAATATATACTAAGGTAAAGTATTGCGACCGTGAAAATTTTAATTAAAATTTTCATCAAAAATTTGATATATTAGGGTTCTCTGCGTGTAAATAAGCAAGTTACGCAAAAAGTCTGAGCGTGCGTGTGTGTGGTATGTCCAACAAGAAATCGGAAAGTTGTACGAAAAATGAAATTTCATACAACCTAACAACTTAATCAACCGAGATGTTGTTCAAGTTTTTATCAAATCCCGAGATTTACGTAGGCTTTAAAAATTACGTATGTTGATAAACAAGTTTGACCAGGGCTTTAATACTGAATTTTTTTTTTTTAAAGTTCCTTTAATTTGGTAGATTAAAAAATATTAACCATATCACCCTATTAGCATTGATAAATGACGGCTAAAATACCCGTTGAATGAATTAATAACCACCCAAGGAGAAAAGAGTAAAATATATTTTTGTATTAACAAAAACAGGATACTTGTAAATAAGTGTATATACGGTTTAAATATTAGGATCAGCTTTTTGTTAAAGTTATAATTAGGACTTAATAGTTTGAAAAGGATGTATAGACAGTATGATTTAGTGTAAACTTGTATAGATATTTTTACTAAGATTTGTTCACGCCGAAGGGTGGTCTTATAAGATTAAATCCCCTTAATAATTTATATATATATATATATTTTTTATAAAAATTTTTTTAAATAGATTGAGAATTTGATTTTTTTTAAAATATGATTTTTAAAAAATTTAAAAGGTTGTGAAACCTCATAGAGTCTTTGTTATTGAAAGTTGCCACCATAAAAAGTATTGTGGAATTTTTAAAATTTTTTATAAATTATCTTAAACAAATCATCCAGAAGTGTAGAATAGTTTTGAAAAAATTGTGGGGATGTAAATATTAATTTGGATGGGAGATTGTTTTTAAATCACAAACAAAATGCGCAAAATTTTGTAGCCCTCAAATTATAAATTAAACACATAAACAACTTTCGGGAAATGAATGTTGTTGTTGGGGAAAATATTGTAAATAAAATAATAGGTATTTAATAAAAAGTAAAGTTAGTAAATGAGTTTCATACAAAAAAGATGATTTGTTTTTTGTAAAAAATCTTAGGAAAACAAAATGTTTTAATTTATAAGTCAGATGAATCACTTGTAGTGGGTGGCTAGCATAACAGCCTCCATGAAAAAGGTCACTGTTTAAAACGTAGGTGGCCCTGTTTTTATCTATTTTACCCCTTAAATTAAGCGCCCTTCGGAGGAACGTTAAAAGGTGGTCCGGAGCCTGTGCGATTCAGGTATCGTAAAAACCCCTTTTAAAAAAAAAAAATAAAACTGGTAGGAAAAATTTGGACTAACTTTAGCATGCCCCGATTAGCCCGTAGAAAAAGTGCGTTAAATAAACCAAAAAAACAAAATAAATTTAAATTTCATTTTAATTTTTAAATAATAAAAATAGCACCTTTTTAAAAAAACCCTAAAAAAGTAAATTTTTCTTTTTTTTGTTTTTCCCCCATAAATGAAAACGAAAATATATTGGATGTTGTGAAAATATTTTTTTTAGCTTTTTTATGAAGTCTGAAAAAAAGCATGTTGTCCCGATACTTTTGTTTATTTAAGAAAAAGCAAAAAAAAAAAAACCAAAAAATGGTTTTTTTTTTACGAAAGTGGAAGAAATTCTGATTGGGTTGGGGGGAATTTCATTATCAAAAAATTTTTTAATGTTAATTAAGTAAATATAAATTAGCCTTGTGGGAAAAATTAAAAAGGGTTTCCCCCCCTTTCCTAGGTTTTCCCTAGAATGCCCCGTTATACCCCAAAAATTCCCTGGACTATTAGCAGATAAGATTTTAAACTTCGGGCATTTCTATGTATGATTTGATGGGAGTTCAAAAAATGTATTTTTAAAAGAAAAAAGGGAGGGAAATGCCGGGGTGTTAAACCAAAAAGAAGGTCAAAGCGAGAAAAAAAGTCGTTGTTCCCTTCCCAAAAAGAGGGGAATGTATTTTAACAGCAAAGATGGTCCGCGGGGGATCAGAGAGCAGCTGGGGGGGAAGACGCCCGAACAAAATTCCCTTTTTGCTAGCCCACCCAAATATCATAAGGTACCTTTTTTTCTTTCCCCTTAACCTAAATAATATAAAGTAAGGGGGAAATTTTGCGTCTGGAATTTTCGAATTCCCGTTTTAAAAAATACAACTTTTGAGCCCCCAGTCCCAAAAACAATCCCCCAAAAAGTTCTGTGTGTTGGGAATCCGCGGTAAAACCAAAAATCCCCGATACTAAAAAAAATATTTAGAACAACTTTCGCCCAAAAAGTTTTCAAAAAAAGCTTCTCAATATAGTAACCGAAGATGGAATTTGTACATGCATTTTGCACCTTTTTACGATTTTTCTCAAAAAGGTCCCAAAGTTTTAATTTAAAATTTCATAATATGAAAATTTGTTGGGCTTTTTAAAACAGTAGGTTTCATTTGATTAAAAAAATCTTAATAGTAATAAAAGTTGCAGGGCTCAAATGGGGATATTTTAATTTTCTTTTAAAAGTACCTTTAAAATTTTTACATTACGACAGTATAGATAAGTATCACATTGGAAAATTTAACTCATACCCAATTCTAATAAGATAATTTCAGAGTGAGATACGGAGACAGGACCAAAGAGATTGTTGAGACATTCAAGAGCAGTAGTGACTTATTAAATGAGTACTCAACTCTGCTCCAGTCTGCAGACCAATTACTGGGTGTTTATTAAATATTTTTTAAATCATTTGCTTGCAAATTCAACAAGTTTGAGGACAATCTCTAACATTTTAGTCTTATAATAAAAATTTAAAAAAATCCATATTAAATGGGCTTTTAAAAAACCACCAAAGTATTTTATATGGAAGAAAACCATTTATTGAATGAATCAAAGATAATATAACCTATGTTAGAATCATTACATTTTTAAAATTCTTTAATCAAAAACCTATTATTTTTCCTGATTATATTTGAATACATAGTTCCTACATTTGCAACAAATCTATTGATTAACTGTATATTTTTTTCGATATCAATAAATGCACTCCGTAAATTTTAAATGACAAAAGCATTTTAGAATAATTTAAAAATCAATAACATCTGATCCCATATATATAGTAAGCTAACACCTTCTGGATTACCTCAACGATGCAGAATATTAAGATTTAGCATTTAGTATTAGACTAAGGTTCTACTCAAAACCAAAAAGTGAGACCCATAACCTCATTATAGATTCATAGAAGTATTACATCAATTACACAGAGTTACTGACTTCATTGCAGGAGCACTAGAAAAAAATCAATACGCAACTGGGATATTTTTGGATGTTGCCCAAGCGTTTGATAAAGTCTGGCACGAGGGGCTTTCTCTTTAAACTTAACAACGTACTACCTTACACGTACTATCTTATTATACACTCTTTCCTCTTCGATAGGTTTTTCTCTGTTCGGCAGGGCTCAAAAAACTTCTTCAATCCGACCATTTTTGGCAGGAGTACCGCAAAGGATCGATACTTGCTCCTCTCCTATACATTGTAAAACACACATGACATACCAACTCACTCCACCTCAATTTATTCTACTTACGCGGCGATACTTCAAATTTAACATCTAACGGCGATCCCATACTGGCCTCACTGACTCTACAAAATCAATAAATGCTAGTGCGAAATTGGTACAATCTTTGGAAAATTCGTTTAAATCGCGAAAAAATCAAAACTCGTAACGTTTACACTACACAAAACTCTTGCCCACCAATTTTTATCGATAACAACCAAATTCCTCAGACAAACTCTGTACATTACCTAGGAACTGACATTCGATCGAAAGGATGACATGGGCCCACATGTCAAGATGAAAAGACAGACTCTCAACCATCGACTGAAAATACTATACTCTCTTTTTTAAAAATCATCAAAATTAAAAATTAGACAGAAACTGAATACATACACATACCTTCTTAAGCCAATATGGACTTACACTTCACAGATTTTTTGGTTCAGCAAAAAAGACTCACATAAAAAAACTGCAATAATTTCAATCCAAAATTTAAAGACTCATAACGACAGCTCCTTGGTACGTAAACAACAGAACCTAACATACGGACTTACAGCAACCAAAAGTTGACCAACATATACAACACTCTATTTCTAGTTTTTCAAAATTAAACTGAAAGGACGCGACAATAGACTGATTAACGACATGTCAGTAGCTGGAATACCGGTCAGAATAAGGCTAGAACGAAGCTGGATGAGGGACCCTCCTCAGCTAGATTAAAGCCTTGGAAGGGTGCTGATGGGCACTTTACTTCCCCATGCCTATCATGTCTGATCTTACTTTTGTCCAACACATTTGCTGATTGTCAGGCATCTTCTGACTGGGTAAATAAATACATAAAGAAAAAAAAAAAAAAAGTTAACAGGGAGAGTTAAAATGCATATAGCTGAAAATGAAGAATATTCAGATACTAAGTTTTAAGAAAAACTAACAAAAGAGGCTATGGAAAAAAATAAATAGCACCTGAAATTTCATTTAAACTTACCAAAGCTATGTTTTGAGGACAGCCCATAAAATGTCCATATATTATTAAAGAAGGTAAACTTTTATTCTCGGATCTGAATGTATTATTAATCACGCCTGGTTTCATCACCAGATCCTGCTATTCAAACAGCTCTCTCACACATAATCATATAATAAATACCTCCTATCATGTTATTTAACCCTTGATGCTAAAGTTTTATCAGTTCATTTATTTATTTTAACAAGGCTACCTGTTCTGATATTTTAACAATATAATCTACACAAAAAATAAAGTCAAATATCCTTCACTGGCCCCTAATAAGTTCTATTATTATTATTATTAATAAAAAACTATTCAATTTTTTTGTTCGTTTTTTTAACTAAGCAAAATAAGGGTAAGGAAATAATAATTAATATTTGCAATACACAGAATATATTTTAAAATATTTCCCCTATACAAGTTATATACATATTTCAAAACATTATGGTTTTCTTATACAAATAAAAGCTTCAAAATATATCGTAACTAATATCTACAATTATATATACATTTCTTATGTTGTGGGAAACATTATACAAAGTTATCTGATTACAATACAATAACATTCATTCACATTCAGATTACAAATAAAATTTATTTTGTTATCTTTTTGATTACATCCACGAGGAAATATAGGAAAGACAGCCTCCAAGTTCTTCGGTAAGGTCAGGAGTAATTCGATATAACACGAAAGTAGTTTGGAGGCGGGCAATCGGAGGGCATGTTCTGAAATAGAAGAAATCACAAAATTAAATACTACTTGTAAATAATAGAGAATACTAACTAATAAATTAGCTTAAATAAAATATTATTATTTATTGAGATTTATAGAAGAAATGGGTTAAATTAACTACCAAATGATTATTTGTTTAATTAATAGTTAAGTGTGTTATTTTATAAATAAATTTGTTCATAGAACAATACAATCTTAATATAAGTATGATAATACTTTATTATTGTATTTAATTGATTTACCATTGAGGTATAAATAACAAAATAATATCAATTGCTAGTCATAAAATTACTTCTTAAGGTCCAGAGTCTTTGTGTAAGAAAGAAAAGACATATAAAACTGAAATTTCATATTTCAGAGAACATTCACCAAAAATGTTACAATAAATTTATATGAAAATTATTTAACTAGAATAACTACTTTATACTATTCATTTTTACCTTTTTACTATTTTCTCTTAAATGACGATAATGATGTTGATTTTAAATTCGGTCTAGAATGAAATGGGCTTTATTATAATGTAGTTATAGTATTTTAAAAATAACAGTCCTAATTTATGTAATATCATTAAAATTTGAATATAGTAAACTGTTATGAAATAATTTTACGTGTTTTTTCTAATTATTTATTCTATTTTTTTAAATTATGGAAAATTGATAAACCTAATTTCCCGAATTAGATTAGAAGACAAACGTTTTTCAAATTTAAAATTTTACGTATGGGGAAGCACACCTACGCTGATTGGCAAATGGGTGGAGGAAGAAAAGAAAGAAGAATTAAATTGGAATTAAAAATGTAAACCTTAAGTTTTAAGAATACATTATGTATACTGTCACTTTTCTAACATATGAAATATAAAATAAGTAAAGTATTGCGACCGTGAAAATTTTAATTAAAAAATTTTCACGTCGCAATACGGTCAAAATTCAGATATATTAGGGTTCCTGCGTGTAAAAAGCAAGTTACGCAAAACGTCTGAGCGTGCGTGTTGTGGTATGTCCAACAAGAAATCGGAAAGTTTTACGAAACTGAAATTTCATACACCTAACAACTTAATCACCCGAGATGTTGATCAAGTTTTTATCAAATCCTGAATTTACGTAGGCTTTAATATTACTATGTTGATAAAACATTTGACAGGGCTTTAAACTGAATTTTTTTTTTTTTTTTTTTCTAAAGTTCCTTTAATTTGGTAGATTCAAAAAAATTAACCATATCCCCTATTAGCATTGATAAATAACGGCTAAATATACCAGTTGAATGAATCTAATAACCATTTAAAGGAAAAAGAGTAAAATAATTTTTGTATTAACAAAAACAGGGAAACTTGTAAATAATGTTATATATGGTTTAAAATATTAGGATCAGCTTTTTGTTGAAGTTATAATTAGGACTTTGGTAATAGGAAAATAGGAGCAGGATTTAATGTAAATAGTTTGAATCAGGTTGTATAGACAGTATGATATAGTGTAAACTTGTATAGATATTTTATACCTAAGATTTATTCCATTTATTCACGCCGAAGGTGGTCGTATGAGTAATTAAATGACCCTTAATAATTTTTATAAATATATTTTTTAATAGATTAAGAATACCCATATAATATGGTTTTTTAAAAGGTTAAAGGTTGTGAAACCTAACAGTAGAGTCAGTTTCGTTATATGAAAGCTTGTCACACAATAAAAAGGTATTAGTGGACATTATTTAAATTATTTTCATGAATTTTAATCTTGCAACAAATTATCACAGAAGATGTAGAATAGTTTTGAAATAATTTACAATGAGATGTTAATTAGTTAATTTTTGGATGAGAAAGATATGTTTCTTAATCACAACACATAAGCAGGGGAAAAATGTGTCCTTCGGAGGAGACGATAAAAGGTGGTCCCGAGCCTGTGCGATGTCAGGTACTCGTCAAATCCCTATTCTAATAAAACCTGGATAGGCAAAATTTAGGACTACACTTTAGCATCGTCCGATTAGCCACAGTAGCATAAAGTGACGTTAAATAAACCAACAAACAAATAAAGTTAGATATCATCTTGAAGTTTTTAATAAAAAATAATAGCACATTGTTTTTATATAAAATAGCATTAAAACTATAGTCCCCAAATTCTTCTAATTTAAATTAATATGACAATTTTCATTTTTATGCAACGCCTATAAATGTATCTGTTAAAATGACTATTGGATTGTTATGTAAATACTCGTTTTAGCTATGTTCATTTAGTATAGCTTCTGTAAGAAAACGTCATTGTTGAACAGCACTGATTATTTCTTGGTGTGTCCTATATGTTTATAGTTTTAAACGTCTAATAATAAAAGAAAAACCGAAAACCAATCGTTTTTTTATTTTTCACGCAGACTGGAAAAATGTCATGTATTGAGATACTGAGGGGAATAAGTTCATTATCAAATAATTTTAATGTTAATTAAGTAAATATCAATTAGCCTATGTCCGGCAAAAGTTCAAAAGGAGTTTCCCCACCCTCTCCTAGTTTTCCCTCAGAATGAACCGTTATACTCCCAGAAACTTCCTGGACCCTAGCTATTAGTAGATAAGAGTTTTAACTTCGGGCACTTTCTATGTCATGATTACCGATAGGAGATTCCAAAATATAGTATTTTGAAAAGAAAATAGGAGAGAAGTGCCGAGGGTGTTCAATCCTCAAGAAGAAAGTCCATGCGAGAAAGAAGTCGTTGTTCCTTCAACAAGAAAAGGGAATCGTATTCTATACACAGCAGAAGCATAGGTCCGCGGGGATCAGAGAGCAGCTGGGGACAAAAGACGCCTGAGACAAATTCCATTTTCGCTAGCCGACCAAACTATCATAAGGTACCTTTTTACTTTCAGTATCTATACATAAAATATATAGTAAGGGGAAGTATTGCGATCGTGAGAATTTTCGAATTCCAGTTTTTAAAAGAAATACACACTTTAGAGTCCCCTGAGTCCAAATAACCAAGTCCCGCAAAAAGTTCTGTGTGTGTGTCCGTGTGTGGTAACTCCAGCGCGTAAACGAAAAGTCCCATGATACTAAAATTTAATATTTAGAACAACTTTACGCCCAAAATTTACAAAAACTGTTTTCATCAATATCAGCTAACCAGAAGATGGAACTTTGTACCATGCATTTTGCACCTTTTCGCGATTTTCTCAAAAAAGGCTCCAACGATTTTAATTAAACTCGCTATAATGATGAAAATTTGTTGGGCTTTAACATCATGTAGGTTTCATTCTGATTAATAGTCTTAATAGTAATAATAGTCTGACAGGCTCAAATGGTGATATTTTAAATTTTCTTACTCAAAAGTACCTTTAAATTTGTACATTACAAAAGTATAATCATATCATCTTAATGACATTGATAAAGGACGGCTAAATATACAAGCTGAACGAATTTGATGACCAACTAAAGGATAAAAAAACAAAATTATTTTCTATATGCAATTTTTCGTTTTTTGATAATAACAACAGTAATATAGAAGTATAATATGCCGTTGGAAAGAGAATGATTTTAGAAAAAATAATATCTGATTCACAAAGTTGTAAAAGTTAATATGAAGTGACCAATAGGGCGTAAACATTAATAATTAACAATCTAATACAGTTATATTATTTAATTTAAATCATAGTTTCTAACGAAAAGGAATACAGGTTATATTAGATTGAACATAAAAATATTTTTCAAATTGCTTTTAACAGACGAGGTAAGTGAAAGTCTTGTGTTGCCCGCAACAGATTTTTATTGTAATATTGTTTGAAAAATCTGAACATTTTTCAGTATTTTTATTCATCGATCTAGGCATTAGGTTAATAGATTGCATATGTATAAACTAATTTTAAATAATGTGGATGTAATTAGTTGACCGTTGAGAAATTACTGGAAGGAATTAGTCCCGGGTGGCGGTCATTAAATGAAACAACTAAATAGTTTTCAACTATTTTATTGTTTGCCAACGTTTCGACCCCCTTTGTGAGTCATCATCATGGCGCATGGTGGGAGAATGGAAACTCATAAAGCAAATAGTGAAACTATTTAGTTGTTTCATTTAATGACCGCCACCCGGACTAATTCCTTCCAGTAATTTTAAATAATAATTTCATTTACTGAAACCTGGATAATTTAATCTTCCTCTGCATCCCACGTACTGGAAAGGTAAACACGAACGAGAACTCAAATGGTTCCAAAAGTATAGTAACATATGCATTAAATATATTAATTGATACTGTTTTGAAGGTACCGCTGCCTTAAAAAAACAGCCGGTCAAAACCATAGTAGTATGTAATCTTTGGTGTTTCGATTTTAAGGACAGTAATATAGGCAGTATAGTTCAATATACAATCGGAAAATTTTAACTCAATACCCAACGTTCTAAAAGATAATTCAGAGTGAAGATACGGAGATAGAACAAAGAGATTGTTGCAGACAATTCCAAGAGCAGTGAGTGATTATTAACTAGAGTCCTCAGACTCCTGAGAGTCTACAGACAATGTACTGGGAGTTTATTAAATATTTTTAAAGCCTTGGCTTGCAACAATTCAACAACAGTTTGAGGACAACTTAACAATTCTAGTGATATAATTGCTACTGGTACAAGTGAATGCTAATAACACAATCACAATCATTAAATTGGTCATTCCTAACATTTATATAAATATATATATATAAAAT
>JAJSOM010000042.1:0-26611 GCA_023052935.1 Piezodorus guildinii
TTTGGGTTGATCCTCTTCTATATTGAAAATATATAAAAATGCAAACATATTCCAGCTAAAAGTAGTTTTTTTTGTAAAATTAAACATTTGAAGGTGTAACACTTCAAGAAATTTATATAAACACCAAGTCCCTATTTACTTTTCATGATATATACAGTTGAACTTCTATAGCTGAAAATATATAAAAAGATTTTAAACATATTCACTAAAAAGATTTTAATTTAAAATTAAACATTTAGGTGTCAACACTTCAATAAATTTTATATAAAAACACCAGTCTTATTTAACCAATCAATAAGATTTTTGGGTTGAATCTCTTCTATAGTTAAAACATATAAGAAGATGCAAAAATATTCCGCTAAAAGATATTTTAGTCAAATTAACATTTGAAGTGTCAACTGCAAGAAAATTTACATAAAACAACAATCTATTTCACTATATCAATAAGATTTTTTGATTGATTTCTTCAATTTGACAACATATAAAAATCAAAAATATTCCAGCTATGATATTTTTAGTCAAATTAAATATTAAATGTCAAACTAGTAAGAAACGACATGAAAACTTCAAGTCCCTTATTTCACTATATCAATGAATATACAGGTGATCCTCTCTAAGTTACAACATATAAAAAGTGCAAAAATATTCCAGCTAAATATATTTTTAGTCAAATTATACATTAAAAGTGTCAAACTTTTAGAAATTGACATTTAAACACCAAGTCCCTTATTTCACATATCAATGAATTACAGGGTTGATCCCTTCATAGTTGACACGATATAAGATGATGCAAACAAATTATAAGCTAAAAGATATTTTAGTCAAATTAAACATTTAGTGTCAACATTGCAAGAACTTTATATGAAAACACCAGTCCCTTATTTAACAAATCAATAAATTTTTGGTTATCCTCTTCAATAGTTGAAAACATATTAAAAGATGCAAAAATATTCCGCTAAAAGAGTATTTTTAGTCAAATTAAACATTTGAGGTCAAACTTGCAAAAAATGACATGAAAACTCAAGTCCCTTATTTCACCATATCAATAAATTTATGGGTGATCCTCTTCTATAGTTGAAAAATAAAAATGCAAAAATATTCCAGCTAAAAGAGTATTTTTAGTCAAATTAAACATTTAGGTGTCAACACCAAAAAAATATATATAAAACACCAGTCCCTTATTTACCATAAATATAAAATTTTGGTGACTTTCATAATTGAAAAATATAAAAGATCAAAATAATCAGCTTAAGGTATTTTTAAGTAAAAATTAAACATTGAGGTGTGGAACTTCAAGAAATAAATTTGAAAACCAATCCCCTATTTCACATATTTCAAATATACAGGGTTGATCCTCTTCTATAGTGAAAATTATAAAAGTATGCAACTATTCCACTAAAAGAGTTTTTTTTGTAAAATTAAACATTAAGGTGTCAACATTAAGAAATTTATATGAAAACCCAATCCCTATTTAATATCAGTGAATATTAAATTGGGTTGATCCACTTCTTAGCTGTAAAATATAAAAAAGATGCAAATATTCCAACAAAGATTTTTTTGTAAAATAATCATTTGAGGTGTCAAACTTCAAGAAATTATATAAAAACACCATGTCCCTTATTTTCAAATCAATAAAATTTTGGGTTGATCCCTCTAATTTGAAAAATAAAAAATGCAAATATTTCCAGCTAAAAGAGTATTTTTTGTCAAATTAAATATTTAATGTAAAACTGCAAGAATATAAAATATGTAAGTCCCTTTTTCACATATCAATAAAATTTAGGGTTACCTTTCTATAGTTGAAAAATATAAAAGATGCAAATCTCACTAAAAAGTATTTTTAGTAAATTTAAACATTTAAGTGCCAACATTAAGAAAATATTATAAAAACACATTCCTTATTTAACCAATAATAAATTTTGGGTTGATCTCTATATTGAAAACATATAAAAAGATGCAAAAATATTCCGCTAAAAAGTTATTTTTGTAAATTAAACATTTGAATGTCAAACATTGCAAGAAAACATGAAAATAAGTCCTTATTCATATATCAATGAATTAAGGGTTGATCCCTTCTATAGTGAAAAATATAAAAAGATGCAAAAATACTCCACTAAAAGAGATTTTAGTAAAATTTAAAAAATTTTAGTGCAAATTAAAAATTTAATAAAAACCAAGTCTTTATTCACCAACCAACTAAGATTTTTGGGTTGATCCTCTTCTATAGTTGAAAACATATAAAAGATGCAAAAATATTCCGGCTAAAAGAGTATTTTTAGTCAAATTAAACATTTGAATGTCAAACACTTGCAAGAAATTACATTAAACAACAATTCCCTATTTCACTTATCATAAGATTTTTTGGATTATTTAATATTAAAACATAAAAAAGCAAAAATATTCAGTAAAGAGTTTTAGTCAATTATATTTAAATGTCAACACTGTAGAAACTGACAGAAAACTTCAAGTCCCTTATTTCACTATATCAATATTATAGGGTTGATCCTCTTCTATAGTTGAAACATATAAAAAGATAAATATCCAGCTAAATAGTATTTTAAAATTAACATTAGGTGCAAACTTAGAAAACAAACACCAATCCTTATTTCACATATCAATAATTTGGTGATCTTTTATAGTGAACATTAAAGATGCAAAATTCAGTAAAAGAGTATTTTAGTCAAATTAAACATTTAGGTGTCAACACTTGCAAGAAATTAATGAAAACACCAAGTCCCTTATTTACCAAATCAATAAGATTTTGGGTTGATCCTCTTCTATAGTTGAAAACATATTAAAAGATGCAAAAATATTCCGCTAAAAGAGTATTTTTAGCAAATTAAACATTTAGGTCAACACTTGCAAGAAATACATGAAAACTCAAGTCCCTTATTCACTATATCAATAGATTTGGGTTGATCCTCTTCTATAGTTAAAACATATAAAAAGATGATAAATACTCCAGCTAAAAGAGTATTTTTAGTAAATTTAAACATTTTAGGTGCCAACACTTACAAGAAATTTAATAAAACACCAAGTCCCTTATTTCACCATACAATAAAATTTTTGGGGTTGATCCTCTTCTATAGTTGAAAACATATAAAAGATGCAAAAATATTCCAGCTAAAAGAGTATTTTAGTAAAATTAAACATTTAGGTGTCAACACTTACAAGAAATTTACATGAAAACACCAAGTCCTTATTTCACCAACAAAAGATTTTGGGGTTGATCCTCTTCTATAGTGAAAACATATAAAAGATGCAAAAATATTCCGCTAAAAGAGTATTTTTAGTCAAATTAAACATTTGAGTGTCAACACTTGCAAGAAATTTAATTAAAACACAAGTCCCTTATATTACATAAATAAATTGGTTGATCCTCTTCTATATTGAAAAATATAAAAAGATGCAAAATATTCCAGCTAAAAGAGTATTTTTAGTAAAATTAAACATTTAGTGTCAACACTTCAAGAAATAATGAAAAACCAAGTCCCTTATTTACATTCATGATTTAGGGTTGATCCTCTTCTATAGTGAAAAATATAAAAAGATGCAAAATATCCAGCTAAAAGAGTTTTTTAGTAAAATTAAAATTTAGTGTCACACTTCAAGAAATTTAATGAAAAACCAAGTCCCCTATTTCACATCATAAATTTTAGGTTGATCCCTTCTATAGTTGAAAAATATAAAAAGATGCAAAATATCGCTAAAAGAGTTTTTTAGTAAATTAAACATTTTAAGTGCAACACTTGCAAGAAATTTAATAAAAACACATTCCCTTATTTAACCATATCAATAAGATTTTTGGGTTGATCCTCTTCTATATTACAACATATAAAAAGATGCAAATATCCAGCTAAAAGAGTATTTTTAGTCAAATTAAAATTTAATGTCAAACTTGCAAGAAATACATGAAAACATTAAGTCCCTTATTTCACATATCATAATTTTTAGGGTTGATCCTCTTCTATAGTGAAAAATATAAAAAGATGCAAAATACTCCAGCTAAAAGAGTATTTTTAGTAAAATTAAACATTAGTCAACTTACAAGAAATTTACATAAAACACCAAGTCTCTTATTTCACCACACCAATAAGATTTTTGGGGTTGATCCTCTTCTATAGTTGAAAACATATAAGAAGATGCAAAAATATTCCGGCTAAAAGAGTATTTTTAGTCAAATTAAACATTTGAAGTGTCAACACTTGCAAGAAATTTACATTAAAACAACAATTCCCTTATTTCACTATATCAATAAGATTTTTTGGATTGATTCTCTTCTATATTTGACAACATATAAAAAGATGCAAAAATATTCCAGCTATAAGAGTATTTTTAGTCAAATTAAATATTTAAATGTCAACACTAGTAAGAAACTGACATGAAAACTTCAAGTCCCTTATTTCACTATATCAATGATATATACAGGGTTGATCCTCTTCTATAGTTGACAACATATAAAAAGATGCAAAAATATTCCAGCTAAAATAGTATTTTTAGTCAAATTATACATTAGAAGTGTCAACACTTGTTAGAAATTGACATTTAAACACCAAGTCCCTTATTTCACTATATCAATGATATGTACAGGGTTGATCCTCTTCTATAGTTGACACGATATAAGATGATGCAAACAAATTATAAGCTAAAAGAGTATTTTTAGTCAAATTAAACATTTGAGGTGTCAACACTTGCAAGAACTTTATATGAAAACACCATGTCCCTTATTTAACCAAATCAATAAGATTTTTGGGGTTGATCCTCTTCTATAGTTGAAAACATATTAAAAGATGCAAAAATATTCCGGCTAAAAGAGTATTTTTAGTCAAATTAAACATTTGAAGTGTCAACACTTGCAAGAAACTGACATGAAAACTTCAAGTCCCTTATTTCACTATATCAATGATATATACAGGGTTGATCCTCTTCTATAGTTCAAAACATATAAAAAGATGCAAAAATACTCCAGCTAAAAGAGTATTTTTAGTAAATTTAAACATTTTAGGTGCCAACACTTACAAGAAATTTACATAAAATACCAAGTCTCTTAGTTCACCACACCAATAAGATTTTTGGGGTTGATCCTCTTCTATAGTTGAAAACATATAAAAAGATGCAAAAATATTCCGGCTAAAAGAGTATTTTTAGTCAAATTAAACATTTGAGGGGTCAAAACTTGCAAGAATATGACATGAAAACACCAAGTCCCTTATTTCACCATATCAATAAGATTTATGGGGTTGATCCTCTTCTATAGTTGAAAACATATAAAAAGATGCAAAAATATTCCAGCTAAAAGAGTATTTTTAGTCAAATTAAACATTTGAGGTGTCAACACCAACAGAAATATATATGAAAACACCAAGTCCCTTATTTAACCATAAATATAAAATTTTTGGGGTTGATCCTCTTCTATAGTTGAAAAGATATAAAAAGATGCAAAAATATTCCAGCTCAAAGAGTATTTTTAGTAAAATTAAACATTTGAGTGTCAACACTAACAAGAAATAATATGAAAACTCAAGTCCCTTATTTCACATATCAATATATTTTTGGGTTGATCCTCTTCTATAGTTGAAAAATATAAAAAATGTAAAATATTCCAGCTAAAAGAGTATTTTTTGTAAAATTAAACATTTGAGGTGTCCAACACTTGCAAGAAATTTATATGAAAACACCATGTCCCTTATTTACCAAATCAATAAGATTTTTGGGGTTGATCCTCTTCTATAGTTGAAAAATATAAAAAGATGCAAAAATATTCCAGCTAAAGAGTATTTTTAGTCAAATTAAACATTTGAAGGTGTCAACACTTGCAAGAAACTTACATGAAAACTTCAAGTCCCTTATTTTCACATATCAATAAGATATTTTAGGGTTGATCCTCTTCTATAGTTAAAACATATAAAAAGATGCAAAAATACTCCAGCTAAAAGAGTATTTTTAGTAAATTTAAACATTTTAGGTGCCAACACTTACAAGAAATTTATATGAAAACACCATGTCTCCTTATTACCAAATCAATAAGATTTTTGGGTTGATCCTCTTCTATAGTTGAAAACATATAAAAAGATGCAAATATATTCCATCTAAAAGAGTATTTTCAGTTAAATTAAACATTTGAGGTGTCAACACTTGCAAGAAATTTATATGAAAACACCATGTCCCTTATTTAACCAAATCAATAAGATTTTTGGGATTGATCCTCTTCTATAGTTGAAAACATATAAAAAGATGCAAAAATATTCCAGCTAAAAGAGTATTTTTAGTAAAATTAAACATTTGAGGTGTCGACACTTACAAGAAATATATATGAAAACACCAAGTCCCCTATTTCACTATTTCAGTGATATATACAGGGTTGATCCTCTTCTATAGCTGAAAATATATAAAAAGATGCAAACATATTCCAGCTAAAAGAGTATTTTTGGTAAAATTAAACATTTGAGGTGTCAACACTTGTAAGAAATTTACATAAAATACCAAGTCTCTTAGTTCACCACACCAATAAGATTTTTGGGGTTGATCCTCTTCTATAGTTGAAAACATATAAAAAGATGCAAAAATATTCCGGCTAAAAGAGTATTTTTAGTCAAATTAAACATTTGAGGGGTCAAAACTTGCAAGAATATGACATGAAAACACCAAGTCCCTTATTTAACCAAATCAATAAGATTTTTGGGATTGATCCTCTTCTATAGTTGAAAACATATAAAAAGATGCAAAAATATTCCAGCTAAAAGAGTATTTTTAGTAAATTAAACATTTGAGGTGTGGACACTTACAAGAAATATATATGAAAACACCAAGTCCCCTATTTCACTATTTCAGTGATATATACAGGGTTGATCCTCTTCTATAGCTGAAAATATATAAAAAGATGCAAACATATTCCAGCTAAAAGAGTTTTTTTGGTAAAATTAAACATTTGAGGTGTCAACACTTGTAAGAAATTTACATAAAATACCAAGTCTCTTAGTTCACCACACCAATAAGATTTTTGGGGTTGATCCTCTTCTATAGTTGAAAACATATAAAAAGATGCAAAAATATTCCGGCTAAAAGAGTATTTTTAGTCAAATTAAACATTTGAGGGGTCAAAACTTGCAAGAATATGACATGAAAACACATGTCCCTTATTTAACCAAATCAATAAGATTTTTGGGATTGATCCTCTTCTATAGTTGAAAACATATAAAAAGATGCAAAAATATTCCAGCTAAAAGAGTATTTTTAGTAAAATTAAACATTTGAGGTGTGGACACTTACAAGAATATATATGAAAACACCAAGTCCCCTATTTCACTATTTCAGTGATATATACAGGGTTGATCCTCTTCTATAGCTGAAAATATATAAAAAGATGCAAACATATTCCAGCTAAAAGAGTTTTTTTTGTAAAATTAAACATTTGAGGTGTCAACACTTGCAAGAAATTTATATGAAAACACCAAGTCCCCTATTTCACTATTTCAGTGATATATACAGGGTTGATCCTCTTCTATAGCTGAAAATATATAAAAGATGCAAACATATTCCAGCTAAAAGAGTTTTTTTTGTAAAATTAAACATTTGAGGTGTCAACACTTGCAAGAAATTTATATAAAAACACCATGTCCCTTATTTAACAAATCAATAAGATTTTTGGGGTTGATCCTCTTCTATAGTTGAAAACATATAAGAAGATGCAAAAATATTCCGGCTAAAAGAGTATTTTTAGTCAAATTAAACATTTGAAGTGTCAACACTTGCAAGAAATTTACATTAAAACAACAATTCCCTTATTTCACTATATCAATAAGATTTTTTGGATTGATTCTCTTCTATATTTTACAACATATAAAAGATGCAAAAATATTCCAGCTATAAGAGTATTTTAGTCAAATTAAATATTTAAATGTCAACACTAGTAAGAAACTGACATGAAAACTTCAAGTCCCTTATTTCACTATATCAATGATATATACAGGGTTGATCCTCTTCTATAGTTGACAAACATATAAAAAGATGCAAAAATATTCCAGCTAAAATAGTATTTTTAGTCAAATTATACATTAGAAGTGTCAACACTTGTTAGAAATTGACATATTAAAACACCAAGTCCCTTATTTCACTATATCAATGATATGTACAGGGTTGATCCTCTTCTATAGTTGACACGATATAAGATGATGCAAACAAATTATAAGCTAAAAGAGTATTTTTAGTCAAATTAAACATTTGAGGTGTCAACACTTGCAAGAACTTTATATGAAAACACCATGTCCCTTATTTAACCAAATCAATAAGATTTTTGGGGTTGATCCTCTTCAATAGTTGAAAACATATTAAAAGATGCAAAAATATTCCGGCTAAAAGAGTATTTTTAGTCAAATTAAACATTTGAAGTGTCAACACTTGCAAGAAACTGACATGAAAACTTCAAGTCCCTTATTTCACTATATCAATGATATATACAGGGTTGATCCTCTTCTATAGCTGAAAATATATAAAAAGATTCAAACATATTCCAGCTAAAAGAGTTTTTTTTGTAAAATTAAACATTTGAGGTGTCAACACTTGCAAGAAATTTATATAAAAACACCATGTCCCTTATTTCACTATATCAATGATATATACAGGGTTGATCCTCTTCTATAGTTGAAAACATATTAAAAGATGCAAAAATATTCCGGCTAAAAGAGTATTTTTAGTCAAATTAAACATTTGAAGTGTCAACACTTGCAAGAAATTTACATTAAAACAACAATTCCCTTATTTCACTATATCAATAAGATTTTTTGGATTAATTCTTTTCTATATTTGACAACATATAAAAAGATGCAAAAATATTCCAGCTAAAAGAGTATTTTTAGTCAAATTAAATATTTAAATGTCAACACTTGTAAGAAACTGACATGAAAACTTCAAGTCCCTTATTTCACTATATCAATGATATATACAGGGTTGATCCTCTTCTATAGTTGAAAACATATAAAAAGATGTTAAATACTCCAGCTAAATGAGTATTTTTAGAAAATTTAAACATTTTAGGTGCCAACACTTACAAGAAATTTACATAAAACACCAAGTCCCTTATTTCACCATATCAATAAAATTTTTGGGGTTGATCCTCTTCTATAGTTGAAAACATATAGAAAGATGCAAAAATACTCCAGCTAAAAGAGTATTTTAAGTCAAATTAAACATTTAAGGTGTCAACACTTGTAAGAAATTTACATGAAAACACCAAGTCCCTTATTTTACCATATCAATAAGATTTTTGGGGTTGATCCTCTTCTATAGTTGAAAACATATAAAAAGATGCAAAAATACTCCAGCTAAATGAGTATTTTTAGAAAATTTAAACATTTTAGGTGCCAACACTTACAAGAAATTTACATAAAACACCAAGTCTCTTAGTTCACTATATCAATAAGATTTTTGGGGTTGATCCTCTTCTATAGTTAAATACATATAAAAAGATGTTAAATACTCCAGCTAAATGAGTATTTTTAGAAAATTTAAACATTTTAGGTGCCAACACTTACAAGAAATTTACATAAAACACCAAGTCCCTTATTTCACCATATCAATAAAATTTTTGGGGTTGATCCTCTTCTATAGTTGAAAACATATAGAAAGATGCAAAAATACTCCAGCTAAAAGAGTATTTTTAGTAAAATTAAACATTTAAGGTGTCAACACTTACAAGAAATTTACATAAAACACCAAGTCTCTTATTTCACCACACACAACAAGATTTTTGGGGTTGATCCTCTTCTATAGTTGAAAACATATAAGAAGATGCAAAAATATTCCGGCTAAAAGAGTATTTTTAGTCAAATTAAACATTTGAAGTGTCAACACTTGCAAGAAATTTACATTAAAACAACAATTCCCTTATTTCACTATATCAATAAGATTTTTTGGATTGATTCTCTTCTATATTTGACAACATATAAAAGATGCAAAAATATTCCAGCTATAAGAGTATTTTTAGTCAAATTAAATATTTAAATGTCAACACTAGTAAGAAACTGACATGAAAACTTCAAGTCCCTTATTTCACTATATCAATGATATATACAGGGTTGATCCTCTTCTATAGTTGACAACATATAAAAAGATGCAAAAATATTCCAGCTAAAATAGTATTTTTAGTCAAATTATACATTAGAAGTGTCAACACTTGTTAGAAATTGACATTTAAACACCAAGTCCCTTATTTCACTATATCAATGATATGTACAGGGTTGATCCTCTTCTATAGTTGACACGATATAAGATGATGCAAACAAATTATAAGCTAAAAGAGTATTTTTAGTCAAATTAAACATTTGAGGTGTCAACACTTGCAAGAACTTTATATGAAAACACCATGTCCCTTATTTAACCAAATCAATAAGATTTTTGGGGTTGATCCTCTTCTATAGTTGAAAACATATTAAAAGATGCAAAAATATTCCGGCTAAAAGAGTATTTTTAGTCAAATTAAACATTTGAAGTGTCAACACTTGCAAGAAACTGACATGAAAACTTCAAGTCCCTTATTTCACTATATCAATGATATATACAGGGTTGATCCTCTTCTATAGTTGAAAACATATAAAAAGATGCAAAAATACTCCAGCTAAAAGAGTATTTTTAGTAAATTTAAACATTTTAGGTGCCAACACTTACAAGAAATTTACATAAAATACCAAGTCTCTTAGTTCACCACACCAATAAGATTTTTGGGGTTGATCCTCTTCTATAGTTGAAAACATATAAAAAGATGCAAAAATATTCCGGCTAAAAGAGTATTTTTAGTCAAATTAAACATTTGAGGGGTCAAAACTTGCAAGAATATGACATGAAAACACCAAGTCCCTTATTTCACCATATCAATAAAATTTATGGGGTTGATCCTCTTCTATAGTTGAAAACATATAAAAAGATGCAAAAATATTCCAGCTAAAAGAGTATTTTTAGTCAAATTAAACATTTGAGGTGTCAACACTAACAAGAAATATATATGAAAACACCAAGTCCCTTATTTCACCATATCAATAACATTTTTGGGGTTGATCCTCTTCTATAGTTGATAAGATATAAAAATATGCAAAAATATTCCAGCTAAAAGAGTATTTTTTGTAAAATTAAACATTTGAGGTGTCAACACTTGCAAGAAATTTATATGAAAACACCATGTCCCTTATTTAACCAAATGAATAAGTTTTTTGGCGTTGATCCTCTTCTATAGTTGAAAACATATAAAAAGATGCAAATATATTCCATCTAAAAGAGTATTTTCAGTTAAATTAAACATTTGAGGTGTCAACACTTGCAAGAAATTTATATGAAAACACCATGTCCCTTATTTAACCAAATCAATAAGATTTTTGGGATTGATCCTCTTCTATAGTTGAAAACATATAAAAAGATGCAAAAATATTCCAGCTAAAAGAGTATTTTTAGTAAAATTAAACATTTGAGGTGTCGACACTTACAAGAAATATATATGAAAACACCAAGTCCCCTATTTCACTATTTCAGTGATATATACAGGGTTGATCCTCTTCTATAGCTGAAAATATATAAAAAGATGCAAACATATTCCAGCTAAAAGAGTATTTATGGTAAAATTAAACATTTGAGGTGTCAACACTTGTAAGAAATTTACATTAAAACAACAATTCCCTTATTTCACCATATCAATAAGATTTTTTGGGTTGATTCTCTTCTATATTTGACAACATATAAAAAGATGCAAAAATATTCCAGCTAAAAGAGTATTTTTAGTCAAATTAAATATTTAAATGTCAAAACTTGCAAGAATATGACATGAAAACATTAAGTCCCTTATTTCACCATATCAATAAAATTTTTAGGGTTGATCCTCTTCTATAGTTGAAAAAATATAAAAAGATGCAAAAATACTCCAGCTAAAAGAGTATTTTTAGTAAATTTAAACATTTTAGGTGCCAACACTTGCAAGAAAAGTATATAAAAACACCATGTCCCTTATTTAACCAAATCAATAAGATTTTTGGGGTTGATCCTCTTCTATAGTTGAAAACATATTAAAAGATGCAAAAATATTCCGGCTAAAAGAGTATTTTTAGTCAAATTAAACATTTGAAGTGTCAACACTTGCAAGAAACTGACATGAAAACTTCAAGTCCCTTATTTCACTATATCAATGATATATACAGGGTTGATCCTCTTCTATAGATGAAAACATATAAAAAGATGCAAAAATACTCCAGCTAAAAGAGTATTTTTAGTAAATTTAAACATTTTAGGTGCCAACACTTACAAGAAATTTACATAAAATACCAAGTCTCTTAGTTCACCACACCAATAAGATTTTTGGGGTTGATCCTCTTCTATAGTTGAAAACATATTAAAAGATGCAAAAATATTCCGGCTAAAAGAGTATTTTTAGTCAAATTAAACATTTGAAGTGTCAACACTTGCAAGAAATTTACATTAAAACAACAATTCCCTTATTTCACTATATCAATAAGATTTTTTGGATTAATTCTTTTCTATATTTGACAACATATAAAAAGATGCAAAAATATTCCAGCTAAAAGAGTATTTTTAGTCAAATTAAATATTTAAATGTCAACACTTGTAAGAAACTGACATGAAAACACCAAGTCCCTTATTTCACTATTACTATGTTTCGTGGCATATAGGGTAATAAAGTAATTTACTTAAAATATACATTTATTTATTAAATATCACTTATTATTATTACACATAAAACTTATTACAGTGAGACATTGTTATTATCGAGAATACTGAGGTTCTATTTACCACATAATATTACATATAGGTAGGTACCTTTAAACATAACTGCTTGACCCCCAACTTCCGACTTTCGGGCTGGACTTCCTCTTATCTTCCCGTCCGGGCTCAGACTACCCAGGTACTCCGCTATCCCTGCTGTACGAGTGGAGGGGTCTATTTTTTATATAGCCCTTCTAAGAAGCCTTCCTGCTTGTCGCCCGGAAACTACTCTATTTTGTACAAATCAAAAATATTTCTTCACCTCCCAATATTCTCGATACATAGCATTCACCTAACCTGCGAGGAAAGAAAAATTAAAAACCGAACGGTTTTTGATTTTTCTTTAATTATCAAAACATAAAATTACAAGAATTAAACTAGTTATAATACTGTACAACATCTTAAGTCAGAATTAAATAAAACATGACCTCTAAGAATAAACAAACATTTAAATATAATAATAGAACTTTTTTTTATACAGTTTTTCTTATAAAAGTATTTATTTACTGTTCGTATTCAATACCTTTCACTGAATTTACTTTGGCGGTTACAAAGTCCTTTAGAGTTCAACATACATAATCTTCTTTCATCACAAAAATGTCAAATCGCTACAATTATAATAATTCTACAGATTAAATGCGGTGCTAATGAAATTAATTTTCTTTTATCGCTTTCAGATTATCAAGTGATACATAATAATGCGAAAAACATATAACATAGAATATCCATTTGCTACTTTCTTATTATGTGGCAAATCATTAAGATCAAAAATGAATTTACTATTAGGTTTCTAAGGTACCTGGTTAACCTCTTTTTTTTTTCAAATAATTATATTACACTAAAAACACATCCTCAGTATTCTCATCATTTTTTAAATTATACTTATAATATAAAGCTATAACAGTGTTAAATAAATGTTATGAATATAGGAGAGATTTTATCGTCACAATCAGGGCAGTCTTAAGAAGTGGAATGAATCTCAGATTTTAACTAGAAAATAATAATAAAAATAGCTTAACTTTCTGATGACCTTTTAACCACAAAAATTACATAAAAGACATTACCGTCAAGAGACAACAAATATCATTCCCGCCTTCGGGATATGAGGAGGCCTACGGCTACTCCACATTCAGGGTTCTTCCCTTTTAAAAATCTATTGGAAGTTAAAAATACGTGTATCATCTTAGAATGATAAGGAGGACTGATATCTACTCCAATTAAAGGGTGATTCAATTAAATAATTAAAAGGTAATTAAACACGATAATTATACCTGAGACCCATTCCTTTTACATATAAAATATCAATTCAAGATTTATCTTAAATCTTAATCTATATATACAAATAATCTAACCCTAATATTTACATAGCATGTACAACTATTTACAAGTTTTCTAGAATGTTTTAACCTGTGCATGGCCCAGGCTAAACACTGTTAGCTCGTCATACGGAGGGGACGCTAATTACCCCTTTTTATCCTCTGGAAACGGATAAAGACTGCCGTATAACAAAATAATATGTTATGAGGCCTTTTCTAACATGGTCCAAGACCATGTAGCCTTTATAATCTACATATATAAAAATAACAATTGTTATTCCTTTAACGGGCACCTTTCTATAAACATCAAGTACAGTGTTGCTAGGAGCAAGTGGAATCGAAAATGTATTTAATTTGAAACTGACTAGTTTAGATCTATATTCTTGACTCCGGAATAGAATAAGGGATTTCAGAGTTAAAAATTGAGTCTGGAAGGTTTTCTGATAAGGGACACTTTCTTCTTTGAACTTTTCAGGATTTTCTTGAGGAATCAATATTATTTTAAATTTCTCATTAGTGGTAAGATCGAGTTTTGCATTTGGTTCTGTTTCAACCGTCTTTTCACTATACACTTTATTTTCATTTTGAGTAGTGGGAGTCATTAGAGAATGGAGTTTTTCTTGAATTTTCGGGTTGTTATCTTCTTCTTTTTTACTTTCTTTCTTTTCACTTTCCTGGTCATTTATTTCTTCATACTGAGATTCTGCTTCATCCTCAGTAGATGGTGTTTTTCCGGAATTGGCATTAAAATATTTATTTGGAGTTTGAGTGGGGGTCTCTTCAGGTTGCAGTTCCTCATTTATGAAATTATTTTTCTTTTTAATCTCTTCTGGGAGTCTTTCATCGGTGTTCACTTCTATTTTATCTTCAAAAGGATCTTTCTTATTTTTCTTATTTTCAATGCTACCAATATTCTCCTCCAGATGAACAAATCCATTATTTACCCAATTATCGAATCTTTCAAGAATATTCATTATTGAATTTTCGAAACGTTTAAAAAAAATATCTTCTTCTTCTTTGAAGTTTAGCTTCTTCCCTCTTAATTTGGTCTGTGGCTTAGTTGTATTCGAGCACGGGATCACTGACTCTCCGGTCAACCCCAGATCAGATACTTCTGAACATTTTGGCTTTGGTAGCTCATCTACTCTGGAAGCCATAGTAAAAAATCGTGTGCGAAATAATAAAAACAAAACCCTGGCTAATCTTCAAAAACCTTTAAGGGTGGTTTAAACGCTTACACGAACAAAAGGCATATATAACAAACATCTAACAACTTTCATAAAACCATTTTAAAAAACTAACCACTTTCAAGACCTTAAAACAGTAGGGAGGCGCACAAGATGCTAACAATTAATTATAAATTAATGAAGTATTAATATCAGATTCCTATATAATACATATGACAAATATTACCCTAATGCCACTTATAACATTGACTTCTAATTAACTTATAAATTTTCGATACTAATAAAGAATTGATAAATTCGTCCCCACAAGCTGGATGCCATAAAATACTATGTTTCGTGGCATATAGGGTAATAAAGTAATTTACTTAAAATATACATTTATTTATTAAATATCACTTATTATTATTACACATAAAACTTATTACAGTGAGACATTGTTATTATCGAGAATACTGAGGTTCTATTTACCACATAATATTACATATAGGTAGGTACCTTTAAACATAACTGCTTGACCCCCAACTTCCGACTTTCGGGCTGGACTTCCTCTTATCTTCCCGTCCGGGCTCAGACTCCCCAGGTACTCCGCTATCCCTGCTGTACGAGTGGAGGGGTCTATTTTTTATATAGCCCTTCTAAGAAGCCTTCCTGCTTGTCGCCCGGAAACTACTCTATTTTGTACAAATCAAAAATATTTCTTCACCTCCCAATATTCTCGATACATAGCACTATATCAATGATATATACAGGGTTGATCCTCTTCTATAGTTGAAAACATATAAAAAGATGTTAAATACTCCAGCTAAATGAGTATTTTTAGAAAATTTAAACATTTTAGGTGCCAACACTTACAAGAAATTTACATAAAACACCAAGTCCCTTATTTCACCATATCAATAAAATTTTTGGGTTGATCCTCTTCTATAGTTGAAAACATATAGAAAGATGCAAAAATACTCCAGCTAAAAGAGTATTTTAAGTCAAATTAAACATTTAAGGTGTCAACACTTGTAAGAAATTTACATGAAAACACCAAGTCCCTTATTTTACCATATCAATAAGATTTTTGGGGTTGATCCTCTTCTATAGTTGAAAACATATAAAAAGATGCAAAAATACTCCAGCTAAATGAGTATTTTTAGAAAATTTAAACATTTTAGGTGCCAACACTTACAAGAAATTTACATAAAACACCAAGTCTCTTAGTTCACTATATCAATAAGATTTTTGGGGTTGATCCTCTTCTATAGTTAAATACATATAAAAAGATGTTAAATACTCCAGCTAAATGAGTATTTTTAGAAAATTTAAACATTTTAGGTGCCAACACTTACAAGAAATTTACATAAAACACCAAGTCCCTTATTTCACCATATCAATAAAATTTTTGGGGTTGATCCTCTTCTATAGTTGAAAACATATAGAAAGATGCAAAAATACTCCAGCTAAAAGAGTATTTTTAGTAAAATTAAACATTTAAGGTGTCAACACTTACAAGAAATTTACATAAAACACCAAGTCTCTTATTTCACCACACCAACAAGATTTTTGGGGTTGATCCTCTTCTATAGTTGAAAACATATAAGAAGATGCAAAAATATTCCGGCTAAAAGAGTATTTTTAGTCAAATTAAACATTTGAAGTGTCAACACTTGCAAGAAATTTACATTAAAACAACAATTCCCTTATTTCACTATATCAATAAGATTTTTTGGATTGATTCTCTTCTATATTTGACAACATATAAAAGATGCAAAAATATTCCAGCTATAAGAGTATTTTTAGTCAAATTAAATATTTAAATGTCAACACTAGTAAGAAACTGACATGAAAACTTCAAGTCCCTTATTTCACTATATCAATGATATATACAGGGTTGATCCTCTTCTATAGTTGACAACATATAAAAAGATGCAAAAATATTCCAGCTAAAATAGTATTTTTAGTCAAATTATACATTAGAAGTGTCAACACTTGTTAGAAATTGACATTTAAACACCAAGTCCCTTATTTCACTATATCAATGATATGTACAGGGTTGATCCTCTTCTATAGTTGACACGATATAAGATGATGCAAACAAATTATAAGCTAAAAGAGTATTTTTAGTCAAATTAAACATTTGAGGTGTCAACACTTGCAAGAACTTTATATGAAAACACCATGTCCCTTATTTAACCAAATCAATAAGATTTTTGGGGTTGATCCTCTTCTATAGTTGAAAACATATTAAAAGATGCAAAAATATTCCGGCTAAAAGAGTATTTTTAGTCAAATTAAACATTTGAAGTGTCAACACTTGCAAGAAACTGACATGAAAACTTCAAGTCCCTTATTTCACTATATCAATGATATATACAGGGTTGATCCTCTTCTATAGTTGAAAACATATAAAAAGATGCAAAAATACTCCAGCTAAAAGAGTATTTTTAGTAAATTTAAACATTTTAGGTGCCAACACTTACAAGAAATTTACATAAAATACCAAGTCTCTTAGTTCACCACACCAATAAGATTTTTGGGGTTGATCCTCTTCTATAGTTGAAAACATATAAAAAGATGCAAAAATATTCCGGCTAAAAGAGTATTTTTAGTCAAATTAAACATTTGAGGGGTCAAAACTTGCAAGAATATGACATGAAAACACCAAGTCCCTTATTTCACCATATCAATAAAATTTATGGGGTTGATCCTCTTCTATAGTTGAAAACATATAAAAAGATGCAAAAATATTCCAGCTAAAAGAGTATTTTTAGTCAAATTAAACATTTGAGGTGTCAACACTTGACAAGAAATTAATGAAAACACCAAGTCCCTTATTTCACCATATCAATAAATTTTGGGGTTGATCCTCTTCTATAGTTGAAAAATATAAAAATGCAAAAATATTCCAGCTAAAAGAGTATTTTTTGTAAAATTAAACATTTGAGGTGTCAACACTTGCAAGAAATTAATGAAAACACCAGTCCCTTATTTACCAAATCAATAAGATTTTTGGGGTTGATCCTCTTCTATAGTTGAAAAATATAAAAAGATGCAAAAATATTCAGCTAAAAGAGTATTTTTAGTCAAATTAAACATTTGAGGTGTAAACATACAAGAAATTTATATGAAAACACCAAGTCCCTTATTTCACCAATCAATAAGATTTTTGGGGTTGATCCTCTTCTATAGTTGAAACATATAAAAAATGCAAAAATATTCCAGCTAAAGAGTATTTTTAGTCAAATTAAACATTTAGGTGTCAACACTTTAAGAAATTACATGAAACACCAAGTCCCTTATTTCACTATATCAATAATTTACGGGTTGATCCTCTTCTATAGTTGAAAATAAAAGATGCAAAAATATCAGCTAAAAGAGTATTTTTAGAAAATTAAACATTTAGGTTCAACACTTCAAGAAATTTAATAAAACACCAAGTCCCTTATTTACCAATCAATAAGATTTTGGGTTGATCCTCTTCTATAGTTAAAACATTAAAAAGATGAAAAATATTCCAGCTAAAGAGTATTTTTAGTAAATTAAACATTTAGGTGTCAACACTTCAAGAAATTACATAAAACACCAGTCCCTTATTTCACCATACAATGATTTTTGGGGTTGATCCTCTTCTATAGTTGAAAACATATAAAAAGATGCAAAAATATTCCAGCTAAAAGAGTATTTTTAGTAAATTAAACATTTAGGTCAACACTTACAAGAAATATATATAAAACACCAAGTCCCTTATTTCACCAACAATAAATTTTGGGTTGATCCTCTTCTATAGTTGAAAAATAAAAAGATGCAAAAATATTCAGCTAAAAGAGTATTTTTAGTAAATTAAACATTTGAGGTTCAACACTTCAAGAAATTTAATAAAACACCAGTCCCTTATTTCACCAACAATAAGATTTTTGGGTTGATCCTCTTCTATAGTTGAAACATATAAAAAGATGCAAAAATTCCAGCTAAAAGAGTTTTTTAGTCAAATTAAACTTTAAGTCAACACTTGCAAGAAATTAATAAAACACCAAGTCCCTTATTACAATCAAGATTTTTGGGTGATCCTCTTCTATAGTTGAAACATATAAAAATGCAAAATATCCAGCTAAAGAGTATTTTGTAAATTAAACATTAGTGTCAACACTTAAGAAATTTAATGAAAACACCAAGTCCCTATTTACATCAATGATTTGGGGTTGATCCTCTTCTATAGTTTAAAACATATAAAAGATGCAAAAATATCCAGCTAAAAGATATTTTTAGAATTAAACATTTAGGTCAACACTTCAAGAATTAATAAAACACAAGTCCCTTATTTCCAATCAATAAGATTTTGGGTTGATCCTCTTCTATATTAAAATATAAAAAATGCAAAAATATTCATAAAAGAGTATTTTAGTCAAATTAAACATTTAGTGTCAACACTTGCAAGAAATTTACATAAAACCATCCCTTTTTCACCATATCAATAATTTTGGGGTGATCCTCTTCTATAGTTGAAACATATAAAAAGATGCAAAAATATCCACTAAAAGAGTATTTTTAGAAAATTAAACATTTAGTGTCAACATACAAGAAATATATATGAAAACACCAAGTCCCTATTTCACCATTCAATAGATTTGGGGTTGATCCTCTTCTATAGTTGAAAATATAAAAAATGAAAAATATTCCAGCTAAAAGAGTATTTTTGTAATTAAAATTTTTTTTTTTTTTTTTTTTTTTTTTTTTTTTTTTTTTTTTTTTTTTTTTTTTTTTTTTTTTTTTTTTTTTTTTTTTTTTTTTTTTTTTTTTTTTTTTTTTTTTTTTTTTTTTTTTTTTTTTTTTTTGCAAAAATATTCCAGCTAAAAGAGTATTTTCAGTTAAATTAAACATTTGAGGTGTCAACACTTGCAAGAAATTTAATGAAAACACCAAAGTCCCTTATTTACCATATCAATAAATTTTGGGGTTGATCCTCTTCTATAGTTGAAAACATATAAAAAGATGCAAAAATATTCCAGCTAAAAGAGTATTTTTAGTAAAATTAAACATTTTAGGTGCCAACACTTACAAGAAATTACATAAAACACCAAGTCCCTATTTCACAATCAATAAGATTTTGGGTTGATCCTCTTCTATAGTTGAAAAATATAAAAAGATGCAAAAATTCCAGCTAAAAGAGTATTTTTAGTCAATTAAACATTTGAGGTCAACACTTGCAAGAAATTAATAAAACACAAGTCCCTTATTAACCAAATCAATAAGATTTTTGGGTTGATCCTCTTCTATAGTTGAAACATATAAAAAGATGCAAAAATATTCCAGCTAAAAGAGTATTTTTAGTCAAATTAAACATTTTTTTTTTTTTTTTTTTTTTTTTTTTTTTTTTTTTTTTTTTTTTTTTTTTTTTTTTTTTTTTTTTTTTGGGGGGGGGGGGGGGGGGGGGGGGGGGGAAAAATATCCAGCTAAAAGAGTATTTTTAGTCAAATTAAACATTTAAGGTGTCAACACTTGCAAGAAATTTACATAAAACACACCAAGTCCCTTATTTACCAATCAATAAGATTTTTGGGTTGATCCTCTTCTATAGTTGAAAACATATAAAAAGATGCAAAAATATTCCAGCTAAAAGAGTATTTTTAGTAAAATTAAACATTTGAAGGGTCAACACTTGCAAGAAATACATGAAAACACCAAGTCCCTTATTTCACCATATCAATAAGATTTTTGGGGTTGATCCTCTTCTATAGTTGAAAACATATAAAAAGATGCAAAAATATTCCAGCTAAAAGAGTATTTTTAGTCAAATTAAACATTTGAGTGTCAACACTTACAAGAAATATAATGAAAACACCAAGTCCCTTATTTCACCAATCAATAAGATTTTGGGGTTGATCCTCTTCTATAGTTGAAACATATAAAAAGATGCAAAAATATTCCAGCTAAAAGAGTATTTTTAGTAAAATTAAACATTTGAGTGTCAACACTTGCAAGAAATTATATGAAAACACCATGTCCCTTATTTAACCAAATCAATAAGATTTTTTGGGTTGATCCTCTTCTATAGTTGAAAACATATAAAAAGATGCAAAATATTCCAGCTAAAAGAGTATTTTTAGTCAAATTAAACATTTGAGTGTCAACACTTGCAAGAAATTTATATGAAAACACCAGTCCCTTATTTACCAAATCAATAAGATTTTTGGGTTGATCCTCTTCTATAGTTGAAAACATATAAAAAGATGCAAAAATATTCCAGCTAAAAGAGTATTTTTAGTAAATTAAACATTTAGGTGTCAACACTTGCAAGAAATTATATGAAAACACAAGTCCCTTATTTCACAATCAATAAGATTTTTGGGGTTGATCCTCTTCTATAGTTGAAACATATAAAAAGATGCAAAAATATTCCAGCTAAAAGAGTATTTTTAGTCAAATTAAACATTTGAAGTGTCAACACTTCAAGAAATTATATGAAAACACCAAGTCCCTTATTTCACCATATCAATAAGATTTTTGGGTTGATCCTCTTCTATAGTTGAAAAATATAAAAAGATGCAAAAATATTCCAGCTAAAAGAGTATTTTTAGTCAAATTAAACATTTGAGGTGTCAACACTTGCAAGAAATTACATAAAACACCAATGTCCCTTATTTCACCATATCAATAAGATTTTTGGGGTTGATCCTCTTCTATAGTTGAAAACATATAAAAAGATGCAAAAATATTCCAGCTAAAAGAGTATTTTTAGTCAAATTAAACATTTAGAGTGTCAACACTTAAGAAATACATGAAAACTCAAGTCCCTTATTTCACTATATCAATATAATTTACAGGGTTGATCCTCTTCTATAGTTGAAACATATAAAAAGATGCAAAAATATTCCAGCTAAAAGAGTATTTTTAGTCAAATTAAACATTTTGAGGTGTCAACACTTGCAAGAAATTTACATAAAACACCAAGTCCCTTATTTCACCAATCAATAAGATTTTTGGGTTGATCCTCTTCTATAGTTGAAAACATATAAAAAGATGCAAAAATATTCCAGCTAAAAGAGTATTTTTAGTCAAATTAAACATTTAAGTGTCAACACTTGCAAGAAATACATGAAAACACAAGTCCCTTATTTCACCATATCAATAAGATTTTTGGGTTGATCCTCTTCTATAGTTGACAACATATAAAAAGATGCAAAAATATTCCAGCTAAAAAGTATTTTTAGTCAAATTAAACATTTAGAAGTGTCAACACTTGTTAGAAATTGACATTTAAAACACCAAGTCCCTTATTTCACTATATCAATGATATTACAGGGTTGATCCTCTTCTATAGTTGACACGATATAAAATGATGCAAAAATTATTAGCTAAAAGAGTATTTTTAGTCAAATTAAACATTTGAGGTGTCAACACTTGCAAGAACTTTATATGAAAACACCATGTCCCTTATTTAACCAAATCAATAAGATTTTTGGGGTTGATCCTCTTCTATAGTTGAAAACATATAAAAGATGCAAAAATATTCCGCTAAAAGAGTATTTTTAGTCAAATTAAACATTTGAAGTGTCAACACTTGCAAGAAACTGACATGAAAACACAAGTCCCTTATTTCACATATCAATGAATTTTTACGGGTTGATCCTCTTCTATAGTTGAAAACATATAAAAAGATGCAAAAATATCCAGCTAAAAGAGTATTTTTAGTAAATTAAACATTTAGGTGCAACACTTACAAGAAATTTACATAAAAACCAAGTCCCTTATTTCACCACACCAATAAGATTTTTGGGGTTGATCCTCTTCTATAGTTGAAAACATAAAAAGATGCAAAAATATTCCAGCTAAAAGAGTATTTTTAGTCAAATTAAACATTTGAGGGTCAAACTTGCAAGAATATACATGAAAACACCAAGTCCCTTATTTCACCATATCAATAAAATTTTTGGGGTTGATCCTCTTCTATAGTTGAAAACATATAAAAAGATGCAAAAATATTCCAGCTAAAAGAGTATTTTTAGTCAAATTAAACATTTGAGGTGTCAACACTTACAAGAAATATATATGAAAACACCAAGTCCCTTATTTCACCATATCAATAACATTTTTGGGGTTGATCCTCTTCTATAGTTGATAAGATATAAAAATATGCAAAAATATTCCAGCTAAAAGAGTATTTTTTGTAAAATTAAACATTTGAGTGTCAACACTTGCAAGAAATTATATGAAAACACCAAGTCCCTATTTCACAATCAATAGATTTTTGGGTTGATCCTCTTCTATAGTTGAAAACATATAAAAAGATGCAAAAATATCCAGCTAAAAGAGTATTTTTAGTAAAATTAAACATTTGAGGTGTCAACACTTGCAAGAAATTTATATGAAAACACCAAGTCCCTTATTTCACAATCAATAAATTTTGGGTTGATCCTCTTCTATAGTTGAAAACATATAAAAAATGCAAAATATTCCAGCTAAAAGAGTATTTTTAGTCAAATTAAACATTTGAGGTGTCAACACTTGCAAGAAATTTACATAAAACACAATCCCTTATTTCACCATATCAATAAGATTTTTGGGTTGATCCTCTTCTATATTTGACAACATATAAAAAGATGCAAAAATATTCCAGCTAAAAGAGTATTTTTAGTCAAATTAAACATTTAGTGTCAACACTTAAGAAATTAATAAAACACCAAGTCCCTTATTTCACCATAATCAATAGATTTGGGTTGATCCTCTTCTATAGTTGAAAACATATAAAAAATGCAAAATATTCCAGCTAAAAGAGTATTTTTAGTCAAATTAAACATTTGAGGTGTCAACACTTGCAAGAAATTATATGAAAACTACAAGTTCCCTTATTTCACTATATCAATGATATTATAAGGGTTGATCCTCTTCTATAGTTGACAACATATAAAAAGATGCAAAAATATTCCAGCTAAAATAGTATTTTTAGTCAAAATTATACATTTAGAAGTGTCAACACTTGTTAAGAAATTTACATTAAACACCAAGTCCCTTATTTCACTATATCAATGAAATGTACAGGGTTGATCCTCTTCTATAGTTGAACAGATATAAAGAGATGCAAACAATTATCAAGCTAAAAGAGTATTTTTAGTCAAATTAAACATTTGAGGTGTCAACACTTGCAAGAAATTATATAAAACACCAGTCCCTTTTTAACCAAATCATAGATTTTTGGGTTGATCCTCTTCTATATTGAAAACAATAAAAAATGCAAAAATATTCCGCTAAAAGAGTATTTTAGTAAATTAAACATTTAGTGTCAACACTTGCAAGAAATTTAATAAAACACATCCCTATTTCAATCAATAAGATGGTTGATCCTCTTCTATATGAAACAATAAAAGATGAAAAATATCCGCTAAAGAGTATTTTTAGTCAAATTAAAATTTAATGTCAACACTTAAAGAAATTACATAAAACCAAGTCCCTATTCTCCAGCTAAAAGAGTATTTTAGTCAAATTAAACATTTGAGGTGTCAACACTTGCAAGAAATTTAATAAAACACCAAGTCCCTTATTTCACCATATCAATAAGATTTTTGGGGTTGATCCTCTTCTATAGTTGAAAAACATATAAAAAGATGCAAAAATATCCAGCTAAAAGAGTATTTTTAGTAAAATTAAACATTTGAGGTGTCAACACTTCAAGAAATATATATGAAAACACCAAGTCCCCTATTTCACCATATCAATAAGATTTTTGGGTTGATCCTCTTCTATAGTTGAAAAATATAAAAAGAAAGCAAAAATATTCCAGCTAAAAGAGTATTTTTTTGTCAAATTAAACATTTGAGGTGTCAACACTTGCAAGAAATTATATGAAAACACCAAGTCCCTTATTTACCAAATCAATAATATTTTTGGGTTGATCCTCTTCTATAGTTTGAAACATATAAAAAGATGCAAAAATATTCCAGCTAAAAGAGTATTTTTTAGTAAATTAAACATTTGAGGTGTCAACACTTAGCAAGAAATTAATGAAAACACCAAGTCCCTTATTTAACCAAATCAATAAGATTTTTGGGGTTGATCCTCTTCTATAGTTGAAAACATATAAAAAGAATGCAAAAATTCCAGCTAAAAGAGTATTTTTAGTAAAATTAAACATTTGAGGTGTCACACTTACAAGAAATTATATGAAAACACCAAGTCCCCTATTTCACCATCATATATATAAATTTGGGTTGATCCTCTTCTATAGTTGAAAATATATAAAAAGATGCAAAAATATTCCAGCTAAAAGAGTATTTTTAGTCAAATTAAACATTTGAGGTGTCAACACTTGCAAGAAATATATATTAAAACACCAATCCCTTATTTCACCATATCAATAAATTTTTGGGTTGATCCTCTTCTATAGTTGACAACATATAAAAAGATGCAAAAATATTCCAGCTAAAAGAGTATTTTTAGTAAAATTAAACATTTGAAGGTGTCAACACTTCAAGAAATTTACATAAAACACCAAGTCCCTTATTTCACCAATCATAAAAATTTTTGGGTTGATCCTCTTCTATAGTTGAAAACAATAAAAAGATGCAAAAATATTCCAGCTAAAAGAGTATTTTTAGTCAAATTAAACATTTGAGTGTCAACACTTGCAAGAAATTTATATGAAAACACCAGTCCCTTATTTAACCAAATCAATAAGATTTTTGGGTTGATCCTCTTCTATAGTTGAAACATATAAAAAGATGCAAAAATATTCCAGCTAAAAGAGTATTTTAGTCAAATTAAACATTTGAGTGTCAACACTTGCAAGAAATTTAATTAAAAACACCAATTCCCTTATTTCACCATATCAATAAGATTTTTTGGGTTGATCCTCTTCTATAGTTGAAACATATAAAAGATGCAAAAATATTCCAGCTAAAAGAGTATTTTTTAGTCAAATTAAACATTTGAGGTGTCAACACTTGCAAGAAATTTACATAAAACACCAAGTCCCTTATTTCACCATATCAATAAATTTTGGGTTGATCCTCTTCTATAGTTGAAACATATAAAAAGATGCAAAAATATTCCAGCTAAAAGAGTATTTTTAGTCAAATTAAACATTTGAGGTGTCCAACACTTGCAAGAAATTATATATGAAAACACCAAGTCCCTTATTTAACCATATCAATAAATTTTTGGGGTTGATCCTCTTCTATAGTTGAAACATATAAAAAGATGCAAAAATATTCCAGCTAAAAGAGTATTTTTTGTAAAATTAAACATTTGAGTGTCAACACTTACAAGAAATTTATATGAAAACACCAAGTCCCCTTATTACACCAATCAATAAGATTTTTGGGTTGATCCTCTTCTATAGTTGAAACATATAAAAAGATGCAAAAATATTCC
>JAJSOM010000043.1:0-59443 GCA_023052935.1 Piezodorus guildinii
TAAGTCCCATTTAGTTTACGGTGGAACTACTATTTTTTGTGAAATCATCTAAAAGTAGAAATACCTATTAACAGTATTAAATTTCAACAACTTTTCCTTTATTTTAGCAACTTACATAGGATTTGGTACATAATACTTTTTACATTCACTTACTATTTATAGTAAGGGGAAGTATTGCGATCGTGAAAATTTTCGAATTCCAGTTTTCAACGGAAATACACGTTTTAGGGTCCCCTGAGTCCAAATAACCAAGTCCCGCAAAAAGGTCTGTGTGGTAACTCCCGGGCGGAAACGGTAAGTCCTATGAAACTGAAATTTCATATTTAAGACAACTATACGCCCGAGACAAAACTTTTTTCATCAAAATGAGCTTACCAGAAGAGGCACTTTATAACACGCATTTTGCACCTTTTTTCGATTTTCTCCAAAACGGTTCCGACGATTTTGATTAAACTCGCTATATCGATGTAAAATTTAATGAGCTCTAATATCATGTAGGTTTTATTTGAATAAAAATGGTCTGATAGGGCTTAAATGCCGATATTTTAAATTTTCTTCTCCTAAAGTACCTTTAATTTTGTAGATTCAATAATAATAACTAGATTATCTTGTTAACGCTGATGAAAAACAGGTAAATATAAAAATCAAATGAATTCGATACCCAACTAAAGGAGCTTCTAAAAGTTAATAGAGAGTGATAAAATGAACATAAAACTAACTGATTATTTTAGATAACAATATAACAGATTTTTTAATAAAACACATGTTTCTATAGAAATTCAATTTAATTAATTCCTTAATAGTTTCACGTATTTTTATCCCTAACTGTTTTTGAAAATTCTTTCATTGATTTTAAAAATGGAGGTAAGTGAAAGTCGTGTGTTGCCCGCCACCAGATTTTTTAAAGACTAGGTTACAGAAAATTTATTTTTCCCGTTCACAGAAAGGCTAAATTGCAATGTATTGGGCTGTGTCACATGAAATGTACGTTTTCAAGGTAAAGGATTTTTATTAAAAATACGATATGAAAACAAGATAATTTTATTCGAAGTATTTACCTTCTTTTTCTGCACATTTTTCCCAACGTGACACCAACTTTTTTATCCCCGAACTGAAAAACCCTGAGCTTTGAAGTGAAACAAAATCTGAAAACGCACTTTTCACTTGATCATCATTTTCAAAAAGTTTTTCTTTGACGAAGTTGTCTAAATTCCTGAACAGGTTGGAGACAAGTCGGGAGAATATGGTGGGTGCGGAAGAACTTCATAACCCAGTTCTTTCAATTTTTACACGGTATGTTTTGAAACATGGGGTCTTGCTGCCGCTCAGTGAGATCATGAGGTACCCATGTATCGAGTTTTTTTACTTTCGGAAACGGTAGATGCGCTTGGATTTAGTTGTGCTAAGAGTCCTTTAACTGTTTGGTAGGGGTTTCCTTCTACTGTATGTTTGAGGACATCGTTGTCTATTACGGACGGAGGTCTTCCTCTGGGCAAGATATTCAAGTCGGTATCCCCAGCTGAAAACTCAGCAAACCAACGGCGAATGGTCCGTTCATTAACATTCCCTTCCCCAAACGCCTTGCAAATATTTCTAGCAGCCTCAGCTGCTGAATGGCCGAGTTTAAACTCGTACAAAAATATTACTCGAAAATCGCGTGTTTCCATGTTCATATTTGGAGGTATACTAAAAAGTGGGTAATTGATTGGGAAGCTAATGTTTATAATACAAAGGTAGAGTATTAGTAACTGTTTACTATAAATATGTAAACATTCGGAAGAAAACAACAGAGACCTGCAAAATCCTTTATGTATTTCAGAAACTATAAAAACGGACATTTCATGTGAAACAACCCAATATTTTACTTATAAGCCTTCTGGAAACAATGCCTTAATTGATGGTGAAAACCGTATCAAAATCCGTCCATTTAGAAGAAGTTGGCAGGAACAAAAATTCCGTAATCATTTAATATACATAGAGATAATTAAAATACTGTAGTGAATACATAATAATAAATAATAAATTTTCTGTTCCAGGCTACCCATATTATGGCATTAGAGCATACCCAGCACTTCCCATCTGGGGTTGAAGAAAAGCGCCATCACCATCAGCTGCTTTATCAAATGATCGCTTAGCACTATTTATTTTGTAAATACAATTTTTTACAGTAATAGGTGTGTTTGTCCAATGATTACCTGTTCGCCTCTATTCTTGGTATAAAATAGACCAACCATCTTCCTCATCTAATTTCTCAACGGTCAACAAAAACTCCATCATTGTTAAAGGTTAAAAGGAGAAAACTACAGGAATATTTGTCCGTGTTAATTATACTTTTCCGCAAAGAATAATAATAATATAGATATATAATATATCGTTGAAAAGGTAAAGCTTTTAGAAAAAAGGTCGCCAACATACAACGAAGGTAATTCAAAATGACGAAAAGACATAAACCTATCTGATTGGGGATCACATGTAGCTGGGTGCCTAGCATAACAGCCTCCTATGTTAAAAGTCACGGATTCAAACCCACAAGTGGTCCTAGGATCTTTTAATGGGAGTAAAAAATCCTTAGTTATGCCGTCGTTCGAAGGGCACGTTAAAAGGTGGTCCCGAGCTTGTGCGATGTCAGGTACTCCTTAAAGATCCCTATCCTAGGGATAGAATAGGATCCCATCACCTCCTGAAAACTGTTCCTCATATCCCAACCTTGTTCCTCAATAGTAATCCTATAAAGTTCCACCCCACGGTCCGAAATCTGGGAGTAACCTTCGATCAAAGTCTATCCTTCAAAAATCATATTTCCGAAATCTCTCGACGTACCTTTTCAACTTTAAAGCGACTGCATTCCCTCCGTAACCAATTCCCGCTTGAAACCCGAATACTCCTCGTTACCTCCCTAATATTTCCCCTCTTCGACTATTGCTGTACGGTGTATGGTGGTGTGTCTGGGGATCTCGAGGTAAAAATAAAACGCTTAATTCGCTTCATCTTCGGGGTCCCTAGATACACCTCCGTATCCCAATTTTATGGCGAGTTGAAGTGGCTTAACCCTTCCAATCGTCGCAAGTATTTCTTTACGTCATTCTTTTACCAAGTTTTCCAATCCCGCCGTCCATCATACATTTTTTAATCTCCTACAATTCAAATCCTCTGTCCATCCCCGTTGTACACGCTCCAGGCCTTCGGATTTAAACAGTACGGTCCACAGAACTGCACATTTCAACAGATCCTTTCTCATTCGATCCTCAATCCTATGGAATTCCATCCCTTATTCCATCCGTCACTCCAATTCTCTTCCTACCTTCAAATCCCGCACATTTGATCGCTTATTGAACATCCAGGCTCAATAGAATTCTAAATAAGCTTTTTATTTATTTTTTTTTGTTTTCATCTCATTTAAATATGTATATTTTATACCATTAATTATTAACTTGTTTATATGTAATTAATTTACTCTAAGACTATGTCCATAAAGAATTTATTTATTATTATTACTATTATTACCTCAACGTCTCTGATGTGAGATTGGAGAGTTTGAGAGGCAATACTAGGATCATTATTGACTGATAACACACAAGTGTCATCACCATAAGTAGAAAGGAAGGTGTTGGGATGGGTTATTTTTACAATTTAAAGCAAATCCGTACATAATAAAAAAAAAAAAAAAAAAAATGAAAATGCACACCTAAGAGACCAACAGTATCAAAGCATATTAATGACAGAATTTAAGCAGAAAAATAAGTCACGGATATTTAAAAAACAAATCACTTTTTTTTTTTTTTTTTTTTTTTTTTTTTATTGAGATATATTACAATTTGTTACAAAATGAACAATAATAATATTGATAAGAGACCACATTCATACTATATATACAGAAAATAATAATAATGGTCAAATTTCATAAAATATAACATAAATTCAAATATATACAATAAAATAATAATAATAAATAAAAAACAAAACAAATCGAAACATAAACCTATTATTGAGATAAATAAAAAGTTGGCAAATAAATAAACATCTTACACACAATCATAACTATATACAATATATACAATTGCTAAAGGGACCCCAGCAAGCGCTTTTCCCTCCACTTGTGGAGGAAAAAGCGGAACCCAAGAGATCCCAGCACCTCTATCTCAGCCGCATCACTGGTCTGAGCCAGCGGAGGCTGAGTTAGGGCGCTGTAGCCACAAACATACCGTACATGAGTGGAGGATCTGACCGTTGTCAGAACTCCAGTTTAAATGTTTACAATAGGTCTCGTGGCCACTGCCGTTTCAATCTTCGAGGAGGATTGTAGGGATGGGTGGTGCTGGATAGGGATTGTGCTAGAGGGTTAGGATGATGACTAAGGTTCTGATGAAATTTGGAAAATTTGGATGGTACCAGGTCTAAAACAAACGGAATATTAAGGTCATGGTGTAGGGTACAGTTGGTAACGTAATAAGGAGCATTAACTATTGTTCGGAGGACTTTGGATTGGAAGGATTGGATGCGTTTAATGTTAGAATGTTTAGCTGTCCCCCACAGTTCAAGTCCGTAGGTCCATATAGGTTTCAGTACTGTCTTGTATATTAGTAATTTGTTGTCAACTGTAAGATGAGATTTTCTGTTGAGTAGTCTGTATAACTGGCCGAATCTGCGGTTGCGTTCTTTTCTTTTTAGTCTTGTATGTGGGTTCCACGTCAGTCTTTTGTCTAGTAAAAAGCCGAGATACCGGACTGTGTCTGAGGAAGGAAGCGGTATAGAATTGAAATTAACCGTTGGACAGGATTTGCGTCGAAGGGTGAATGTGACGTGAGTGCATTTGCTTTCGTTAACCTTAATGCGCCAAGCATTGCACCAGTCTTCGACAAGGGAAAGGTGCTTTTGGAGATTTAACGATGCTGCTTCAGGATCGGAATTGGATGATAAAATGGCTGTGTCATCAGCAAATGTTGCCAGAAAGGTATTGGGGTCGGTAGGGATATCGGCGGTGAAGAGGATGTAGAGGACGGGTCCTAAGACGCTGCCTTGAGGAACACCGGCCTCAACAGTATATTGTTCGGAAAATTCGGAACCACAGCGAACTCGGAAGGAGCGGTTGGATAAATAGGATCGGAGGATTAGGTATAAGGATTGAGGTAAATGGGTTTTGAGCTTAAAGAGCAGTCCCGGGTGCCACACCCGGTCAAAAGCTTGAGCTATGTCCAGAAAGGCACCCGAACAATACTCCTTGCACTCAAGGGCGGAGGAAATGTGGTCTACAACTCGGAGTCCTTGCTGAACCGTGGAATGTTGAGGACGAAATCCGAACTGATGTGAAGGAAAATTTTGAAATTTGGCTAGGATACGTTTTAGTAGGAGCTAAAAAACAAATCACTAAAGAAAAATATAAATAAATAAATAAGGTTAGGTACAAATAAAGGAATTCTATCTCTCCTTCCATCCGTCACTCCAATTCTCTTCCTACCTTCAAATCCCTCATATTTGATCACTTATTGAACATCCAGGCTCAATAGAATTCTAAATAGGCTTTTTATTTATTTATTTTTTTTTTTTTCATCTCATTTAAATATGTATATTCTATACCATTAAGTATTAACTTGTTTATATTTAATTAATTTACTCTAAAGCCCTTTTTTGTACATTTTGTATATTTTATTCTAAAGGGACATGCCCCAGAATAATTAAGAATTTATTTATTTATCCTAATAAAACCTGGATAAGCAAAATTTAGGACTACCACTGTAACATCGTCCGATTAGCCATAGTAGCATTAAGTGACGTTAAATAAATAAACAACCTATCTGATTGTAACAGATAATAATTTTTATTGTTATAATATTTAATCTAAAATAAATTTCTTCATCGTAATAAAGTAATTCTTTAACTGTATGTGATTTTAAATCTTGATTTCCAGAAAGTGTGTGAAATGCGCATCAGATTTTTGTGTGTGTGTTTCACCAATAAAAAAGGTCATTGACGTTGTAAAGGACACATTAATATTTTCTGATTAACCGAGCTTCATTCTTACATAACGTAAAGTAAGCAATGCATAACATTAATGAAAAAACAAGCAGATATTCAGATAATATCAATTATATTAATACGCAAAGTTGCGAAAGAGTTGCAACGCATAACCTTCTATATAAAAATAAAACTCTGACCGACTATTTAATTGGTCGCTAGTTTTATGTTTACCAACAAGATGTTCACCTTGAGTGTATGCGATTATTTTACTGCATTTAAAACAATATTTTAAAAAATCTGGTGCACGCAACACACGACATTCGCTTACCTCTGTTGTTAAAATCAATTTAAGAATTTCCAAATACAATTACGCTCTCAGACTTTTTACCTACATCTTCACTGTGGATCGCTGCCTTGATGTAAATAGGTAAGAAGTTTGGAGCACCTAGTTACCAAAAAAGGCCGTTTACGAGAGCGATAATTTTTCACAGGTTTTAGACGCTAATAATCGAAATCTTGAACTGTGGGGAACAGCTAAACATTCTAACATCAAACGCATCCAATCCTTCCAATCCAAAGTCCTCCGAACAATAGCTAATGCTCCTTATTACGTTACCAACTGTACCCTACACCATGACCTTAATATTCTGTTTGTTTTAGACCTGGTACCATCCAAATTTTCCAAATTTCATCAGAACCTTAGTCATCATCCTAATCCTCTAGCGCAATCCCTATCCAGCACCACCCATCCCTACAATCCTCCTCGAAGATTGAAACGGCAGTGGCCACGAGACCGATTGTAAACATTTAAACTGGAGTTCTGACAATGGTCAGATCCTCCACTCATGTAAGGTTTGTTTGTGGCTACAGCGCCCAAACTCAGCCTCCACTGGCTCAGACCAGTGATGCGGCTGCGATAGAGGCGCTGGGATCTCTTGGATTCCCTTTAGCAATTGTATTTATTGTATATAGTTATGATGTGTGTGTAAGATGTTTATTTATTTGCCAAATTTTTATTTATCTCAATAATAGGTTTTTGTTTCGATTTGTTTTGTTTTTTATTTATTATTATTATTTTATTGTATATATATGAATTTATTTATGATCTATTTTATGTAATTTGACCATTATTATTATTTTCTGTATATATAGTATGAATGTGGTCTCTTATCAATATTATTATTGTTCAATTTGTAACAAATTGTAATATATCTCAATAAAAAAAAAAAACGCTTTGACCATCACAAAAACTGTTAGAGATCAGTAATGAAACTCTGCCACTTCCGCCCTACTCTCTAGAACTCTCGCCTACAGATGATCATCAAAGTCGAAATGAAATCTCGATTTCGTTAAGGTTTTTGATTCATTGGTGTTGTATTTTTAACTTTAGTATAACGTTATTATAATTACTCTCACACACACAAACATATATATTAATAATAGTATGAAAGACTGAATAATTTCTGTGCAACGGAAAGCTAAAGAGATTTTAGACAAACATTATTGTTTGGAAGAGGATTAATAAGTATTAAGATTCATACAGAGGAATAATACTGTAAATGTAAACAGTTTGTTTATAGAGGGATATTTTAATGAAAACTTGACCCAATTGAACAGATCCCATACCTAGGACTCCATCTTGACAAACGACTTACTAGGAATCCTCATACAAGACTGAAACGATAAGAAACTTTCAGCAACTTTAACACTTACTAGCAAACGTTCAAGTCTTCCACTAAACTACAAACGGCTCATCTACATGACTATTATCAGGTTAATCTAGAGGTATGTAGTTGAGCTTTGGAGCTCTACTAAATCATAGAATTCTTCTCGAATCTAATCCATACAGTCCAAAATCCTTCGTTAACTCCTAAACGCTCCCTCCTCTGTAACGAACAAACTCTTCTATAAAGACCTTAATGTTCCGTATGTTACTGATTTAGCCCGAACCAGATACCTCTCCTTCCATAACGAACTCCACTCCCATTTAAACCATTAGTTCCAATCCTTTCTTCCTCTTCAATACCTGATAATCTTCCGAGGCGTCTGAAAAGTAGTTGGTCTCAAGACCAAAAAACTTCTAAAAGAAGTTTAGAATATGTTTAGAATGCTGAAGATGGGTCTTAGAAAGCTTCTCTACAAGTCTGTTACTGTCATTCTTTAGCCCATTTACTATTCGTGTTATATAATACAGTTGTAAATATCAATAAATAATTTTTTTTTTTAATGAAAATTGAAAACCTGCATTTTCCGGACTGATGTTTAAATAGCGAGGTCATATAGCGTTTTACATGAAAAAATATGGAATACTCTTATGTATAATATCATATTCAGAATAACTTTACATAGCCACATTTTCGACAGTCAGGGCATAAATTAATAATCAATAAACAGCTTTGCGAAACTGTCAGGATGCAAAAAATAAGGACATCTCATGGAAAAGGATGTAAGGATGAAGATACGAAGCTAATCCTGCGCGACCTTCCAGCTCGAGCGACGCACTATATAGCTTGTGGTCCGCGGAGCTTGGAGTGCAGTCTTCGTCAGGGTGTCTGAAAGGTCCAAGCGTCTCAGGGGTTCAAGCCATGAGGGTATTCTTCGGCTTCCTGGTGAGTACTGTGGTCCTTGGACCCTACCCTATGTAGTATCACATTCCGTCTTTTATATATATGTTTTTATTCTGGTTAAAATATGAAAAAAAAAAAAAAAAAAACTGCGAACGATCTCCATTTTGTCAGACTCTTTCAATCCGAATAAAACCTACATGAAATTAAATCCGATTTCAATAATCAATAATCTTTAGAGCCGTTTTTAAAAAAATCTCAAAAAGAAGCAAAATGCATCATATGAAATCATGTTAGTTTAATATTGTAAAAAAAAAAGTGTCACAAACACGATAATTTCCGTTACTACATACTTCACATATAGGTAAATGAAAAGTAATACTTGAATTCTGTTTTTCACAACACACGATATTTACTTACTTCAGTTATTACTTTCCATATATCGCTAAATAAAAGTAAAAATGTTAAAGAATTAATTACTTTAAGTTTCGAGGGAAATATGTGTATTATTAAGTTTTATCGGTTTTCATAACTCTTTGTAATCTTTCACAACTTTGTGTAACATTTGTATAAGATAACATTTTTTCTCAAATTTTTAGTTCAACAGCATACTATACACCTAAAGAGATGTACAATATTGAATGTACTTTAGGGAGAGAATATACAAAATTTCTGTATTTAAGCCTTCTTAAACTATTAAATTGAATTTCTATAGAAACATGTGTTTTATTAAAAAATCAGTTATATTATTATGTAAAATAATCAGTTAGTTTTATAGGATTTTCATCGATTTTTATTAACTTTTACAAGATTGTGTATAAGATAATATTTTTTCTAAAATCTTCAGCTTTCCAACGGTATATTACACAAGTATATTACTGCTCTTATGTTCAAAAACAAAAAAATGCATTAAAAAAATATTTTTTTTCAGTTTTTTCCTTTAGTTGGGTATCAAATTCATTAGATTTATATATTTACCAGTTTTTCATCAGTAGTAACAAGATAATATAGTTATTTTTATATAATTAACAAAATTAAAGGTACTTTAGGGGAAGAAAATTTAAACTATCGGCATTTAAGCCCTGTCAGACTATTTCAATCAGAATGAAATGTACATTATATTAAAGCCCATTAAATTTTACATCGACAAAGTGAGTTCAATCAAAATCTTTACAGTCGTTTTTGAGAAAATAGTAAACATGTGCAAAATGCATGGTATAAAAAGGATTTTCTGGTTTGCCGATTTATTGAAAAAATTGCAGTTACATCTCAGGAATATACTGTGAAAATGAAATTTCAGTTTTATAAAACTTTTTGTTTTCGAACACTTTTCTGCGGGACTTGTTCATTTGGACACATGGGACCCTATCACGTGTATTTTCGGTGTAGACTGGAATTAGAAAATTTTCACGATCACAATTTTCCCTACGAAGGACGCCATAACTAAGGATTTATTACTCACCAAAAAAATGCTAAGACCACCTGCGTGTTGGAACCAGTGACCTTTGGAATAGAAGATGGAGATTTGGTTATTTTTATGTATAGTTAACGTTTTGAAATTTATTAAAAATATATGTTCTTTTACTTTCACTTACTATATCTAGTAAGGGAAAGTATTGCGATCGTGAAAATTTTCGAATTCCTGCAAAAAGGTATGTGTGTGTGTGGTAACTCCCGGGCGGAAAGGGTAAGTTCTATGAAATTGAAATTTCATATTCAAGACAACTATTCGCCCGAGACGTTACAAAATCTTTTTCATCAAAATCAGCTTACCAAAAGAGCTACTTTATACCATGCATTTTGCACCTTTTTTCGATTTTCTCGAAAACGGTTCCGAAGATTTTGTTTAAACTCGCTATATCGATGTAAAATTTAATGAGCTTTAATATCGTGAAGGTTTTATTCTGATTAAAATGGTCTGACAGGGCTTAAATGCCGATATTTTAAATTTTCGTACTCTGAAGTACCTTTAATTTTGTCGATTGTATAAAAATAACTATATTATCTTGTTACCACTGATGAAAAACAGGTAAACATATAAATTGAATGAATTCGATACCCAGCTAAAGGAGAAAACTGAAAAAATATATTTTGTATGCAATTGTTTGTTTTTGAACATAATAACGGTAATATATATGTATTATAAGCCGTTGAAAAGCTTGGGATTTTAGAAAAAATGTTATCTCATACACAAGCTTTTAAAAATTACTAGAAAGTGATGAAAAGCCGATAAAACTAAGTGATTATTTTAGATAATAATATAATAGATTTTTTAATAAAACACATGTTTCTAAAGAAATTCCATTTAATTAATTCTTTAATGGTTTCACTCATTTTTACCTCAAACTGTATTTGAAAATTCTTTAATTGATTCTAAAAACGGAGGTTTATGTTATTTTATTTATATATATATATATATATATATTTTTTTTTTTTAATTATTATTATTTATTTATGCATTATTATTATTATTACCCTTTTTTCATATTGTTTTGTCTGTTTCGTTTTGTTTTTACTCTGTACATATGGTATGAATGACTTCTTTTAGCCCTAATACTTATTGCCCAAGATAGTGGCAGATTGTATTATTTCCCAATAAAGCAATATTATTAAGTACTAAAAAAAAAACGGAGGTAAGTGAAAGTCGTGTGTTGCCCGCACCAGATTTTTCTGTTTCACTTCATGTTTCATTATAATATTAAAACTATTTGAACGTACGCTCTGCGCTAACATGTAAATCTTCAAAGATTACTTTAAGAAGTTTGCACCGTAAAAATAGCTCACCGATACCAAAAGGCAATTTAACGTGCATTCTGATTTTTTTTCAATATTAGTTAATTTATATGTTTATTTTATTTAATATTTTCAGTTTCTCTCCATCTTCCTGGCGACCTGCTACGCTTACGGTTACTATGGTTACTACGGAGGTTACCCTTACTACAGCGGTTATCCTTATTATGGATATGGCGGATACTACAGATACCCCGGTTACGGAGGTTATGGCTACGGAGGTTACGGAGGTTACGGTAAGGAGCCATTTTAGATTATATTAAGGAACTTGCCAACGCAGTCAGAAATCTACGCGATTAATTTTTTCAAACCTCTATTATTCTAGCAAAGTATCCAGAATATCAGAGGTTTTTTTCGTTTTTTTTAACTTTCTTTATTATAATCTACACCTGTCACTTTTCCGCGACAATAAGCAGATGCGCTGTATATATATTGTAACAGCTGGCATGTCAGGCTTGAGGGAGGTCAGTACCCACCGCCACCTCCTCCTAACATGAAAATCATAAGTTTTAAACAAGGAGATCTCTTAACCAGCTCCTTTTCAGCCTTCTTCTGGTGAGTTCCGGCATGTCCGTTGTCGCCATGTTTTGAATGAGTGTGTTGTAATGTCCGTGAAGTTTGTCATGGAATCTCTTGTATGAAGTATGAATGTAGTCTTGAACGGTAGGTATATGTAGGTCTGTATGTAAAGTTTTGTTACTCACGTACCAAGGTGAGCGTGTTATTAGTCTCAACGTTTTCGATTGAAAAGTATGTATTTTTTGAATGTGAGTCTTTTTAGCGGTTCCGAAAATTTGAGATGCATAAGTACATAATGGTTTTAAAAGGTAGGTATAAGGATTCAGTCGTTGTCTAATTTTCAGTGTGGATCGTTTGTGAAAAATAGAGTACAACAGTTTCAATCTGTTTAGGCATAAACGTTTCTGTTTCACGTGAGGGCCCCATGTCATTCTTCTGTCAAAGGTGAGTCCTCAGTAATTAACTGTGTGAGTCTGTGGAATAGGTTCATTATTCATGTAAACTGGAGGACAGATATCGTGTCTGAGAGTGAAGGTAATGTGTTGAGATTTTTCATTTTTCAGTTTTATCTTCCATTGTTTAAAATAGTCCTGTAGCTGCAGTAATGTTGGAGTCATTTAAGCCTGAGTGATGTCTGCGTGTCTAGTAATAACAGCTGTGTCGTCAGCGTAAGTTGCTAGTATTGTGTTTGGACAGATTGGTATATCATGTGTGTATATAATGTATAGTAACGGTGAAAGAATTGACCCCTGTGGGACACCGGCCTTGATTGGTAGGATAGAAGAGACCTCTGAGCCCTGCCGGACAGAAAAATATCTATCAGATAGAAAGGAAAAAAGTATGAGATAGTAAGTAGAACGGAGAAAAGATCTGAGTTTGTAAAGTTGGCCATTATGCCAGACCCTGTGAAATGCCTGAGCTACATCCAGGAATATGCCAGTAGCATATAGCCGTTCTTCTATTGCGACTTAAATATAATCTGTGACTCTGTGTAGTTGGTGTATGGTAGAGTGTTGTGATCGGAATCCAAATATATCAGAGGTTTGCGCGTGATTTTAGTTTTCCCTCCAGTTGCAAATCTCTCTCAATGTTTGGAAGTTCTGTTGGAACGCATATTCATGTCATAACATTTACAGAAATGTATTTAAGATCGGTTATAGATTAGGTTAGAATAAACCATTAGTCTTGGAAACGACAAATAAAATTGTTGGCTTAATAACAAGCTAAAACCTAAATGTTTCAAAATAGCCAAATAGTCCAACAAGAAAACTATAACTAAAACCACTGGATTAAGAATGCAATTATTAATAAAACCTGCAAATTTATACACCTTCTTAAAGGATTTTTTTTACACTAAATATAAGTTTAGCCTTTATTTACCATTTTGTTGATATCTAAAGTTTATATGTGTTTAATTTATTTTAAACTCTCTTAATAGTTAATATAATAAAAAAAAAACTAAACAATGTTTAATCAAATATTGTATGAAACTTTTAAAATAAAATTACAAAATGGTTTATTATTTCAAAATAACTATATTAGGGTATAACAGTTTATCTTTTCGATTTTTATCCACATTCAATAATAATTGAGTTTTTGTGGAGTTAAATCGATTATTATTTGTGACGAATATATAAATCAACTTTTTTTTTGTCTGTTTTTTACTTACGCTTTACTGATTCAGAAATCCTATGTACATTTTTCTCTATCTTAAAAAATAGCTGAGTTCTGTACTCCTACTAGTGACAACTCTTTTGTTCAAAAATAGGGAATTACGACACGAAAACACTAAAACGTTACATAAGTACAAATGACATACTACTGCATCGATTTTGAAATATAAAAAAAAAATTGTTAATTTGATATATTAGCAAATAACTATAATATTGTTATTTTGTATTTTTTTGTTTCCACTTAGTTTTGTTTTGGACAATAATTTGTTTTGTTCTTGCTTTTATTGATTTGTATTTTTTTACTTTAATTATTTTGTTTTTATTTAAATTATTTTGTTTGTTTTTTTAGTGTGTAGGTTTTTGTTTTTAGATTTTTCCTACTGTTCTGAATGTAACATAGGCTACAATTACCATTAACCCCTACTGTAAATATCACGTAAAAGTAATATTTAATTGTTGCAATTACCACAACATGTATAAAGTATGAGGCATGTGGCCATTTGTAAATTATTGAAAAATAAAAATCTTAATCTAAAAAAAAAAAAATTTATGTATAAATTACCTTAGACAATATATTTTGGTTTATCACGTTTCATAAATTGTTCTCTATAATATTTTTTTTCTCACATTCTGTAAGAAGCAATGGTGTATAATGAATTACAGGAACAATCAAAGGGATTATTTACATTGTGATAGTGAAATTATGTAAATAACTCATATTTTTAAATCCAAGGACGTATGCAGGATTTTATTTAAGAAGGGAAAAGTTATTTTTAACTTTTTTTCTCTTAAGAAGAGTTTCATCTATATCGACTAATCACTAGAAGATATCTTCAATTGCTTTATTTTTAATATTTATTTAATATAATATTAATATTTTAATATTTAATATTTATTAATATTTTAATCAATAATAATTGTTCTATATTTCTTCTACGTTTCGAGACCGCTCCTCATCTTCGAGGCCACGCTTGAAATATAATATATTTATATATATATATATATATATATATATATATATATATATATATATATACACACACACATATACATATATAATAGAAAGTTTCATTTCACTCACTTTTCTGGTCATAGTAGTATCTCTAACACACTATGGTTGTGGAGCTGAAATTTTTAATGGAGATTTCCTAATAAGGGTTTGGAAATTTCGTCTTCTAAGATGTTGAAAAAGTTAAAAATTGGTCTAATCCTTAATCCAGTTGAGGACAAAGATCTGAGCAATACTCTTGCTCAGATCTGATGTTTTTGAATATTGACTTCATTTTTACTAATTTACCTAGCTGAATGTGTGTATTAGTGAAAATGCTGGAGTTTCTGAATATATAACAAGGTAATTTTATAATATTTATTTATTTATTAACTAAGTACTATGTATCATTGTTAATTTTTGCTTTTAATGCCTCCTCCTGTTTTTAAATTTGTTTGGTTAATCTTTTTAAATTTTGTTATCAATAGACACCTAATTTATAAAAAAATTTTAAACCATTCACTTCAGTATAGTATTTTTAATGTAATGGTAATCGCTTAATTTACTTTGTAGACTTCTGAAGATGGGAGAATATCCCGAAACGTCATGCTGATGAAATAAAAAATTGAGTATTTATGGAAGAATTTATTCAGCCCGAAATCTACCTTAATAATTAAGTCTATAAATATATACAACAAAAATTTTGTGCACAACTTTCACTTACCTCCGTTGTTTAATTTAAGAATTTAATTTAAGCATCATTATATAATCTATTATATTTTTTATCTACAACTATCAGTTAGTTTTAACAACTTTCCATCACTCTCCATCAACTTTTACAATTTTGTGTATAAACTAATATTTTTCTCAAATCTTTAGCTTTCCAACGGTACATTATACATATATATTATTGTTCTTGAGTTCGAAAACACAAAAAATGCATTAAAAAATATCTTGTATATTTAGACGTAATGTATCAATGCTAACAAAATGATATGCCTAATTTTTTTGAAATCTGCAAAATCAAAGGTACTTTAAACGGAATTTTTTTTTATGAAAATTCAGTTTTGTACTTAGAGCAAGACTTACCACACGCAAACACACACCTTTTTTGCGGGACTTGGTCATTTAGACTTAGAGGACCCTAAAACATGTATTTTCACTAAAAACTGGAATTCAAAAATTTTCACTATCGCAATACTTTCACTTAAATACGTGTATATATCTCATATACAGGCAAGCGAAAGTAAACAAGCTATGTCTAACCTATTTAGAGTTTATTGCTTTGGGATTTTTAGTTCATCGTAACGAAAACTGAAATTAGGAAAGAAATATGTTTATTTTATAAAGTTTATTCATCATTATACATAATCATTTAGTAGGAATAAAAAAACATAAATCAAAATTGGTTTAGTTTGTTTGCTTGTAATTTTAAATTAGAGCATAGATAACAGAAAATTTAATTTCCCCATTAAAAAAAACTTAATTGCAATGTATGTTTTCAAAAACTACAGAAATAACAACTGATATTGGGTTGTGTCACATGAAATATCCGTTTTCAAGGTAAAGGATGTTTATTAAAAATACGATATGAAAACAAGATAATTTTATGCGAAATATTTACATTCTTTTTCTACACATTTTTTCCCAACGTGACACCAACTTTTTTATCCTCGAACTGAAAAACTCTGAGCTTTGAAGTGGAACAAAATCTGAAAACGCATTTTTCACTTGATCATCATTTTCAAAAAGTTTTCCTTTGACGAAGTTTCTAAATTCCTGGACAGGTGGTAATCTGTTGGAGACAAGTCGGGAGAATATGGTGGGTGCGGAAGAACTTCATAACCTAGTTCTTTCAATTTTTACACGGTATGTTTTGAAACATGCCGCTCAGTGAGATCATCAGGTACCTATGTATCGAGCTTTTTTACTTTCCCAATACACTTTGAATGTCTGGAAACGGTAGATGCACTTGTATTTAGTTGTGCTGAGAGTCTTTAACTGTTTGGTAGGGGTTTCCTTCTACTGTATGTTTGAGGACATCGTTGTGTTTTACGGACGGAGGTCTTCCTCGTGGCAAGTTTTTCAAGTTGGAGTTTTTATTTCCTAGCTAAAAACTTAGCAAACCAACGGCCAATGGTCCGTTCATTAACACTCCCTTCTCCAAGGCCTTGCAAATATTCTAGCGCCTCACTGCTGAATGGCCGAGTTTAAACTCGTACAAATTTACTCGAAAATCGCGTGTTTCCATGTTCATATTCTAGGTCTACTAAAAGTGGGTAATGATTGAAGCTAATGTTTATAATACAAAGGTAGAGGATTAGTAACTGTTTACTTAAATATTAAACATCGAAGAAAACCACAGAGACCTGCAAAATCCTTTATGTATTTCAGAACTATAAAACGGAATTCATGTGAAACAACCCAATATATTTGTTCGTTGTTACTATTTTATATAAATATTATCATAAAGTTAAATTATGATAGATTTATAATAAATTAATTTATGCTAACAACATAATTACCATTCATTACGTATATTGTTACTAAGATCTTGCGTACAAAATGAAAGAATATAACTAGCAACGATCCTGTACGATGGTGACAACATTTAACTATTATAACCCCCCCTCTTTACCAATATTATACGCCTATATTACTACTTTATTTCAGGAATAGTATTTTGATGATTCGGTCGCAGATAATTTATTTTTCCCATTAAAAGAAAAGCTCCATTGCGGTTTATTTTACTTATAAATCTTTAGGAAAAAATGTCGTTAATGATGGAGAAAACCATATCAAAATCCGTCTTGCGGTTAAGAAGGATTTCGCGGAAGCCAAAATTGTCTTTTCATTTTATATGTTTTCTCTCTCTCCGGGGTTCTGCAATGTCACATCCCGGTCCTCAGCACTCCGTCTCTCAAATAATCTCGATCATTACAGTCGCCCTCAGTCATACCTCTGGCTGCCATATCCTCCATTACCTCTTCTAACCATCTTTTCCGAGGTCTTCCACGTTTTCTCCTCTTGGGTGGGCAGTATTCAATCAATCGAAGAGGCCAACGTGCTTCATCCATTCTCATAACGTGCCCATGCCACATCAGCCTTCTTCTACTGATTTCTTCGAGAATGGTGATCTCGGCCCCCACTCTTTCCCTTATTTGGTTATTGGGGATTTTTCAACTTCTTCTCCAAAAATCCATCTCCAGGGATAATAATTTTTTTTTCTGGGATTTCTTCACCGTCCATGATTCACATCCATATAGCGTAGTGGCAACCAAAAAGGAGTGGAATATCTTCTTTTTCGTTTGGAGTGAAACCTTCTTATTCCATAACACTCCATTTAGTATCCCGATAATCCTTTTTCCGTTAACAATCTTATTAGATATGTCCCTATCTATTGATGCGTTCTTATCAATAGTAACGCCTAGATATTTGAAGGCATTACTTTGTGGAATCGTCCAGCCTTCCAAACAGAGAGCAGGGACAGATGAGAGAATAGGCATATATTCAATTTTTTCCTTATTTATTTCCAGACCCCATTGTGCATATACTTCTACGAGCTTCCTCAACATATATTCCATATAAAATTCATCCGATGATATGACAACCTGGTCGTCCGCGAATTGTAAGGTGAATAGAACGTCTTTACCGACCTCTATTCCCATACCCCGGCAACTTTTTTTCCATGATTTTAAGACCTGTTATATATAGATGTTAAAAAGTGTTGGCGATAGGCAACATTCTTGTTTCAAGCCCTTTGTTTTATATGTATAGAGATAATATAATTATTATTATAGAAGCAATAACATATATATATACAAATATATACCTATAGAATGAAATTAATCTTTGTCGTTTTTCTTTCCAGGTTACCCTTACTACAGGGGCTACCCAGGCTATTACCGCTGAAAGGAATCTGCTAAAAACCAAATCTCAATTAAATCTTTAAATGAAACTGTCGCTGTCTAACTTATTTTTAAATATATTTTTTCATAGCATCTAATCAACTTTTGATCATTCCTTTCTTGTCCACCCCATCTACCCTCTGGAATTCCCTACCTACTCAAATACGCCATGCTTCTTCCCTATCATTATTCAAGCTCCATCTGTTCCAATACTTGGAAAGACGCTCAAGAATTCTGATATTTTAAACGAAATACCGGAGTTTTAATGAAAGATTATTATTTATTGTCCAAATTTAACTTAATCAATATTACCATATAATCAATTAATTTAATTTAGGTTTTATTCAAAACATCTACGAGAAGTATTTATTTATTTTAATCGTATAACTTTTTTTATTTCTTCCTTGTTTTCCTCACCCTATTGTAAAGAAGAATCGTTTTTGATCCTTTAGTCTTTTTGCAAGACACATTTTATATCTTCTTTGTAAAAACCTGTTGCGCTTAAGGGACTCTGTCCCAGAATAAAAAAGAGAAATTTTTGGATTTGGATTTTGCTATGTTTTTGCCCGACTGCTTTTCTAAGGCAGCGGTAGCTTCAAAAACTAGCTTACTTACTATATTTAGTCAATATATAAACTATATTTAATGATACCATGGATCTCCTTTCCAAAGGTATCGTGTTTACCAATCCAATAGGTGGCATGCAGGGTAAGATTAAAGTAAACAAGATTCAATTAATACATTACTATAATTATTAATTTACACATATCATTATATTCACATATTGCCTAAAACTCTGATTGAGAATACTGAGGGACATTTTCTCTACTACCTTTGCCATACAATATTACAAATAACAATATACCTTTGAAACACTTAACCGGCTGGCGAAGGTGAAATCAGTCTTAGGCCCCCTTTCTTGGCATCATCCTCCAGCTGCTCTCATAATCCCGACGGCTACCTCCTCTTCTTCTATATGGAACCCGACTCACTCCTCTTGAGGATAAAACTTGACTCACTCCTGGTTCGAATAAGACTGTCCTACGAATCTTCTCTCTCATCCTCGTCACCTCGGGTGGGCTGACATGGGAAGTACCCCGGTTGGCGGTGTATCTTATTTTTATCTTTTGACCAACCTTAATATTCTTGTAGGCTGCCGCTGTAGGAAACTACCAGGGGTCTCTGGTATACCAGACCCATGGGGAAACCGGGGGGCCTATTAGAGAATCCAAGGGGGCAAGTATACGCCCTTTGTACTTTTGCCGACTTAGGCTAATCAATATTTATTTAATTAATACCATAATTATACAATCCTAACTCCCCTCAGTATCCTCAATACATTACAATTTGCTGCTCAACTTCGCTGAGTTGCTATGCGTACACAGCATACCGCATCAATCCTGAAGACAATTTTTAAGGTACAAATAGAGGGAGATTCTGATAAAAAGAAACACTTGGACATATCGATGGACCTCTTGGACAAATCTAGCCTAGCCTCAATATATATGGTGATACAGGATTCCCAGTCAGTCCAGGATTATGGTCTTCGCCACGTTTTTTAACTGTTTTCTTTCGAGTCCATACCACTCCAAAAATGATCCAGTATCTACTGGGATGGTCCCCCTGCTTCCGAACCAGTCCCGTGACTGAAAATTTTCTTTCGCCAAAATCCTCGCGACATTTTTCTTGTAGATAAGGGATACATTTCGAGTAAATCGTTTCCTTCTCTTGAATTATTTTGCCTTGTTCCCTGTCATTTGTCTCGTATCTGATAGTGGGATCCACTATCAGTGCTTCCTTTTCTATGATACTAAATGCCAAGATGTCCACAAATCTAGTTGATCCCTCGGTATCAAGGTAAAACACCTCTTGGAAACATTTGTATTTTTTCTTTTCTAACAGTTCTGCTATCTGCTTCTTTATGCGGCCTCCTGCTTTATGTTATGTGGACATTTACCCAACACATGTGCTGGGGTTTCTGACTCTCGACCGCATCTGCTTTAATTTTATAGTATTTTAATATTTAATTTTACTGAAATTTGCTTACATATTATATTTCCCCTCCTTCTAAGTTAGAGTTATTAGTAGCTTTTGCCAATATTCAGGAAGTCCAATATAGAACAATAGAACCTAGGCATACCTGAATAAGTTAAGGCATAACATATCCTTAATCCTATGAAAACTCAGGCCATTGTTGTCCTATTCCAATTTCCTATTCAGTTTTGTCGTCACACATCCTTCTGTTTTGCTTTATAATCACCCTTTTTTTTCAGATCTAATTTAAAAACCTTGGAATCACAATCAACCAAAACCTCAGAGAAAATGCCGCCTTTCCTAATCTAATAGTCTAAGAGCGTTCATGAAAATGCGAAGAAGAAAATTTTCATTGTGATTTTACTTTCACTTACAACACGTATATATAGTAAGGGAAAGTATTGCGATCGTGAAAATTTTCGAATTCCAGTTTTCAACGGAAATACACGTTTTAGGGTCCCCTGAGTCCAAAAACCAAGTTCCGCAAAAAGGTCTGTGTGTGTGTGGTAACTCCCGGGCGGAAACGGTAAGTCCTATGAAACTTGAAATGAAAACTGAAATTTCATATTTAAGACAAATATACGCTCGAGACGTTACAAAACCTTTTTCATAAAATCAGCTTACTAGAAGAGCCACTTTATATCATGCATTTTGCACCTTTTTTCTTTTTTCTCGAAAACTGTTCCGACGATTTAGATTAAACTCGCTATATCGATGTAAAATTCAATGGACTTTAATATAATTTAGGTTTCATTCGGATTAAAATGGTCTGACAGGGCTTAAATGCCGATATTTTAAATTTTCTTTCTCTAAACTACCTTTAATTTTGTTGATTCAATAAAAATAACTATATTATCTTGTTAACACTGTTGAAAAACAGGTAGATATATAAATTGAATAAATTCGATACCCAACTAAAGGAGAAAACACAAAAAATATTTTTTTAATGCAATTTTTCGTTTTTGAACATTAGAGCAGTAATATACATGTATGATATACCGTTGGAAAGCTAAAGATTTTAGAAAAAAAAATATTATCTCATACACAAGCTTTTAAAAGTTAATAGAGACTTATGAAAAGAAGATAAAACTAACTGATTATTTTAGATAATCAATTCAATGTAAATATTGAAATAGGGCGATGATAACCGATTATGATGTTTTTCGCCCACAAAAATGTAATAAATAAAATTTTAGATAATAATATAATAGATTTTTTAATAAAACACATGTTTCTATATAAATTCAATATAATTAATTCTTTAATAGTTTCACGTATTTTTTTCTCCAACTGTATTTGAAAATTCTTTAATTAATTTTAAAAATGGAGGTAAGTGAAAGTCTTGTGTTGGCCGCGCCAGATTTTTCACATTGTGGCCCACTTTTACGAAAAAATTTTCGGAATCCAGAATAGCTGCCATCCAATACTCATTAAAATATACATTAATGGACATTGTATAAGTATTTTTGTATAATAAGTGGTTTCTGTAACATTTGCCTTCATAATGTTAAAATGAGGTCAATTCTCGTATTAAGGACACAATGTATTATAAGGACAAAGATATCTCAATACCTATAAGACCTACAGCCGCCTGTCACCTCTCATATTAAAGCCTATTAGACGCTTGTTAATTTTTATTATTATGACTATTTTATAGCACCAGCTCTTGGACTATAATCCTAAATGATCAACCAATCACCTTCAGATCTTTTGCCAAAAACCTTGGTATTACCATTGACCAAAACGTTTCCTGGAAGTTCCAATTTACTCGTTGTAAGTACCATGGAATTATTGCACCTTTCCTGCCACCTTCTTCAACAATCATCCCGTAAAATCCTAGTTTCCTCGCTAATTGTCTTTCATTTTGACGATGGTTGTGTGGTATATGGTTGCCTATCGTAAGTATTCAAGGAGAGATTGAAAAAGATCATGAACTGCTTTTTAAGATTTGTCTTCGGTACCTCTAAACGGTCTCATGTAATGAGTTAAAGTGGTTATGCCCTGTCATAATATCATGTGTTACATTAACCTGCTCATTATCTTTATTATAACCTTATATTAATATCATAACCTGTTCATTAGTTGAATCATGTGTTACAATAACTTTCTTTAGTGTGTAAAGTGTTCTCGTTTATGTTAACTATAATCAAGATGAATAAAGCCTAATTTAATAATCTAAAGGTCTTTTACATAGCATTCCCCTTCTCACGAAGGCAATATTTTCTTGGATCCTCCTTGTATATAATAATAATAATATTTATTTGTTTTCGGGTTACAAAAGGAGTTGGTCAGTACAGTTCATATGTTATAAATACAAAAGTAAAAAAAAAAACATCTGGAGATTATTTACAGGCATTGTGAATATACAATAAACAAATAAAGCGTATTTTTTTTTAATCAAATACAAAAATGAAAAACGAAACAAACAAAAAAAACACATATAAAATAAAAAGAACAATTGAGCTATTTAAAGTTATCCTTAATGAAAATATAAATGATTCAAATTTATAATATTATGTAAATTACTCTAAACAATGTTAATTAATATTACAAGTAAAATAAAAAAAAACTAATAAACACAGTAATCTCACTTCACATTTTAATAAAAATTTAATGAGGCATTAACCGGAAAATCTATATCATGAACTTTTTTCGTTTATTATAAATGATCTAATTTTTAAACTACCAACTGTGTAGTAAAAAATTTCATTTAGTTCCTGCACATTATCAATTGTTAGTAGATTTCCTAAAATTGAATTATTGTTCTCATTAATATATATATATATAATGCTTCCTAAGGTCTTTATACATTGGGCATTCTATCAAAAGATGATATAGATTTTCCGGCTTTTGTAAATTGCACTCAGTGCAGTTTTCATCCCCCTCCAGTTTATAGGATTTCCCCTCACTATACACTACCTTTGTCCTTGTATCCGTTGATCAGCTCCACCATCCCTTATACGCCTACAGCCTCCTGCGTTCCAAATCCTCAATCCATTCCCAGGAAAAAAGACCCCGTCCGACTTCTATTCCCCTTTTTATAAAACCTCGCTCCTTCCTCGGTCCACTGTCTCCTGGAATACTCTCCTGTTAAACATCCTCCATGCTAAATCCTTATTCTTATTTAGAACTCTCCTCCTTCAATGCCTTCTTGCTCCCCTTTGAAATGTAAAATAATTTGAAAAAGCCATCTAAAATGATGTTTAAAAGTTAAAGGACGATTTCAACCAAAAGCTAACTTTATATAACTACGTCACATATTCATTAAGTAATATATATATATATATATATATATATATATATATATATATATATATATATATATCTTAAGTTCGGCCGAGAAAATTATAATAAAAAAAGGAAATTAGGGAGGAGAAACAACACTTACGCTTGCTAGATAACAACTGATTTATTCTTCATTTTAATCCACTATTTATACTTTTATCATATGTTTATATTTACAGAAAATAGGATTAGGTCTATATTGATATTCATCTCATCTTAACTTATATAATATATATATATATATATATATATATATATATATATATATATATATAAGGGTAAATATGTACTGGAACACAAAATTAAAAAGAAAATAAGCGTATAGGAAAAAATACTCATTTGATAATGGACAAACATAGGTCCGAAATTTCATTGAATGTTAAAAATCTGGTGCGGGCAACACACAACTTTCACTTACCTCCGTTTTATATTTTACCTGTTTTTCATACATTATCTGTTTGAAATATTGGCATTTAAGCCCTGTCAAACTATTTTAATCAGAATAATACCTACAAGATATTAAAGCTCGTTTAAGTTTACATCGATATAGCGAGTTTGATCAAAATCGTCGGAACCGTTTTTGAGAAAATCGAAAAAAGGTGCAATATGCATGGTATAAAGTAGCTCTTCTGGTTCGCCGATTTTGGTGAAAAAGTTTTTGTAACATTTCGGGTGTATAGTTGTGTGTACAACATGTATAATATACCGATGGAAAGCTAAAGATTTTAGAAAAAAATTATCTCAAACACAAGCTTTTAAAAGTTAATAAAGAGTGATAAAAAGCCGATAAAACTAACTGATTATTTTAGATAATAATATAATAGATTTTTTAATAAAACAAATGTTTCTATATTAATTCTACTAAATTAATTCTTTAATGGTTTCACTCATTTTAATCTCTGTAATACTGTATTTGAAAATTCTTTAATCGATCCTAAAAAGGGAGGTAAGTGAAAGTAGTGTGTTGCCTGCACCAGATTTTTATTATTGTTAACAAGATTATAAGGTTAATTTATACGAATCGACAAAATTGAAGGTAGTTCAGAGGAAGAAAATTCAAAATATCGGCATTTAAGCCCCAGACTATTTCATTCAGAATGAAACCTACATGATATTAAAAACCATAAAATTTGATATCGATACAGGGAGTTAAATCAAAATGTAGAAGCCATTTTTTGTGAAAATCGTAAAAAGGTGCAAAATGCATAGTATAATGTGGCTCTTCTGGTTAGCTGATTTTGATGAAAAAGATGCTGTAACATCTCGGGCGTATATTTGTCTTAAATATGAAATTTCAGTTTGGACTCGTGCTAAAACTTGCACTTCCGTTGAAAACTGGAATTCGAAAATTTACACGACCGCAATACTTTTCCTTACAATATGTTTCACATATTGGTAGGTATAAGTAAAAAATAAATTATGAAGTTTATAGAAAATACGGTAATTGAATATATGAACGTTGTAAGTCTATGATAATTCTCAGGAATTGTCAGATACCTGCTCTCTAGCATTGTAACGATTTCTTAAAAAATAGGTAAGCTTGGAACACCTAGTTACCAGAAAAGGCGGCTTAATAAAATCTGGTTTTTATATACTTTATACTTTATATAAGAATAATCATATATATATTTTTATCGAACGGTCCAGAACCGTTTCAGACTGTACATCTAAGATACAGAGAGATTACAGGTACTTAAAAGATATATTTTATGTATTGATAATTCTTCCGGCATTTAAAATATACGATTTAAAATTATTCTTTTGTTTTTTCAAAGAATCATTATTCATGAAAGGAAAAAAACGTCATGATCTATAAAAAACATAATAAAGAAACCCAGAAATATTTACTGCATTTATTTGCATCGTAAAGTTGTCATTGATGAGTCACCTTGGTCAGACCATACTTGAAAAAATATATTCTCATTCTTATTGTTACATATTTTTTTTATTATTAAGTATGTAAATTAAGAGCGCAAAAGCTTAACCTTAGAAATAATTAACAATATAATATCAATTAAACAAGCTTTATACAACTACAATGAATATACGTAATACATTTAATAATATACATTTAAGTATAAGTACAATGGAATAGTACTTATCCAATTTTTTTTTGTTTTTTTTATTTATTTTTTAATATTTATTTATTGGAATATACAACTGTATAACAAGTAATACAAGTAAATTTGAATGAAATACAATAAGGCATGAAACACATGTAGAGAAGCTTTCCAATGGAAGCACTCTAATAATATTTTAAACTAGAAGGTCCCTGGGCCATCTCCATTTCAGACGCCTCGGAGGATTGTCAGGATTAGGGTGGGAATGGAGATTGTCATGGAAGGATTGATACCTCGTACGGGCCAAATCAGCAACACATGGGACATTAAGGTCTTTATGGATGAGTTTGTTGGTGACAAAGTAAGGAGCATTGAGGATTTTCCGAAGGATTGGATACGAGAAGAATTCGATGGTTTAGTAGAACCCTACAGCTCTACTCCGTATGTCGATATCGGTCTTTATGATAGTCATGTAGATGAGTCTTTTGTAGTTAAGTGGAAGATTAGAACGTTTGTCTAGTAAGTGTTGATATAGTCGAAAACGTCGGGGAGCTTCTTGTCGTTTCAGTCTTGTATGAGGGCTCCAAGTAAGGCGTTTGTCAAGGTGCAGTCTTAGACACCGGATCTGTTCAACCGGGACAAGAGGAGTATTATTGAAGGAGACAGTAGGGCAGGATGTCATAGGTTTACGACGAAGGATAAAGGTAATTTGGTTGGATTTGTTGGCATTTATTTTAATTCTCCAGTTCTGACACCACACTTTAAGGTCTATGAGGTGGGATTGGAGAGTTTGAGAGGCAATAGTTGGGTCAGTATTGAGTGATAACACACAAGTGTCATCAGCGTAGGTAGAAAGGAAAGTGTTAGGATGGGAAGGGATATCAGCTGTATAAACTGTCTAAAGGATGGGTCCTAAGATACTACCTTGAGAAACACCAGCAGACTGACTTATGATAACAGATTATTATGATTGATTTTGAAGGAGCTGCCTCCTATCCAATTTAAAGATATGCGAAAGCGCAAGATTTTATTGTTTATTAATTTAATGTATGAAGTGACAATTTATTTGATTAATTTCCCATCATAATACAAATTTGTTTTATTTATTTTTTGTTCATTATGCTCGCTGTGGCTATTCAGACGACACAATTGGGTTGTGTCACATGAAATGTCCGTTTTCAAGGTAAAGGATTTTTATTAAAAATACGATATGAAAACAAGATAATTTTATTCCAAGTATTTACCTTCTTTTTCTACACATTTTTCCCAACGTGACACCAACTTTTTTATCCTCGAACTGAAAAACTCTGAGCTTTGAAGTGAAACAAAATCTGAAACCGCACTTTTCACTTGATCATCATTTTCAAAAAGTTTTCCTTTGACGAAGTTGTCTAAATTCCTGAACAGGTGGTAATCTGTTGGAGACAAGTCGAGAGAATATGGGGAAGAACTTCGTAGCTCAGTTCATTTAAATTTTTGCACGGTATTTTTTGAAACATGCCGCTCAGTGAGATCATGAGGTACCCATGTATCGAGCTTTTTTACTTTCCCAATACACTTTAAATGTCTGGAAACGGTAGATGCACTTGCATTTAGTTGTGCTGAGAGTCCTTTAACTGTTTGGTAGGGGTTTCCTTCTACTATATGTTTGAGGACATCGTTGTCTAGTTACGGACGGAGGTCTTCCTCGGGGCAAGTTTTCCAAGTCGTTACCCCCAGCTGAAAACTTAGCAAACCAACGGCGAATGGTCCGTTCATTAACACTCCCTTCCCCAAACGCCTTGCAAATATTTCTAGCGGCCTCAGTTGCTGAATGGCCGATTTTAAACTCGTACAAAAATATTACTCGAAAATCGCGTATTTCCATGTCCATACCGACAGAGACCTGCAAAATCCTTTATGTATTTCAGAAACTATTGAAACGGACATTTTATGTTAAACAACTCGATAGTATTAAAGGTCTTGCCAACTAATAATAAAGAGGTGAAGCACTGGAAAATTCAAACTTTTGACTTGACTTTAGTCCACCTAAATTGGCGATTTTACCCTGTAAGCACCACTAGGTGATGCGGGTGTCCCTATCCAGAAATGTTTATTTTATTTTTTTCTCTTTGCCGTCACAAAAAACCTAATAACCAACAATACATTTTTGTTAATCTTCCCTCACCCTTGCATTTTTAGTGATTCATTGAATCATGCTAAAAAAATCTCCGTTGTTAAAATCGATTAAAGAATTTTGAAATACAGTAAGAGATAAAAATTAGTGATACTAATAAAGAATTAATTAAATGGAATTTATATAAAAACATGTATTTTATTAAAATATCTATTATATTATTATATAAAATAATCACATAGTTTTATCGCCTTTCATCACTCTCTATTAATTTTACAAGCTTGTGTATAAGATAATATTTTTCTAAAATCTTTAGCTCTCCAACGGTATATTATACATGTATAAAACTGTTCCTATTTCCAAAAACACAACAATTGCATTAAAAAAATATTTTTTTCAGTTTTCTCCTTCAGTTGGATATCGAATTCGTTCAACTTATATATTTGCCTGTTTTTTACCAATGGTAATAAGATGATATGATTATTTTTTTTAAATCTACAAAATTAAAGGTACTTTAGAGGAATAATGTTTAAAATATCAGCATTTTAGCTCTGTCGTACTATTTCAATCAGAATGAAACCTATATGATATTAAAGCTCATTAAATTTTACATCGATATATAGGGTTTAAACAAAATCGTTACGGTCGTTTTAAATGCATTATATTAAAAGGCTTTTCTGGTTTTTGGATTTATTGAACAAATCGCAGTTACATCTCAGGAATATACGCTTCTTAAATATGAAATTTCAGTTTTATAAAACTTATTGTTTTCGATCTAATTTTACCAAATACACACTTTTCGGCGGGACTTGTTCATTTTGACACATGGGACCCTAACCAGTTTTCGGGGTAAACTGGAATTAGAAAATTTTCACAATCACAATACAATAGAAACGGACATTTCATGTGAAAAAACCCAATACATTGGGCGTCATAAATTTGGCCTATCCATATTTAATTAGGATAAGGATCTTTTAAGTGTATCTGGCATCGCAAAGGCTCGAGAATAGCATTTTTAGGCGAAGGACAGCATAACCAATGATTTTCCACTCCCTTTAAAAAATCCTCGAGCCATATACAAAACAAAATCGCCAGATTTTATGATAATTTATTGAAAACGAATTGAATTGATCAAATTGTATTTCTAATATTACGGATTTGTACACTGTTCATAAGTATTCTCCATAAAAATTAATTATTACTGAACTTTGGAGAATATTGTTCCTGTTTTAAAAGTTTAATGGCTAGCACAAGAGCCTTCTATGCCCAAGGTCGTGGGTTCAAACCCGTTAGTTGGCATATTTTAAAGGGAGTAAAAAATCATTGGTCATGGTGTACTTCGTAGAGGATGTGAAATGCTAGTCCCTAGCAAGTTATTGAATGTATTAAAGATCTTTATCATTATTAACCCCGGATAGGCAAAATGTAGGACTCCCGCTACATCACCGTCGGATTAGCCGCAGTAACAAAAAGTAACATTAAATGAATAAACAACAACTAGCTTTAATAAACAAATTTAGTTTTGGTTAACAAATCCTCATTAAACTAACAATATAAAATGGTTTCAAGAAATTATGAAATTGACTGAAAATATTATGAATTTGATTGAAAAAATTCTGAATTTGACTGGAAAAATCAGGTGCGAGCAACACACGACTTTCACTTATCTCGATTGTTAAAAGCAATTTAAAAACTTCAATTTCAAAAATATTTTAAGCTGTCTTTAATAAAACGTGTATTCATTTTCGTTAGAAACATATGATTTAGATTAAATAATATAACTATATTAAATTGTTAATCATTGATAAGTGTATTCCTCATTAGTCACCTTTTATTACTTTTTACAACTTTTTGTATCAAATAATATTTTTTATATAATCTTTCTCTTTTCAACGGTATATTATACGTATACATCACTGTTCTTATACAAAAAACCAAAAATGTCATATAAAAATAGTTTTGATCTTTTATCTATTAGTTGGTCACCAAATTCGCTCAACTTGCATATATAGCTGTTATTTATTTATCAATGCTAAAAAAATGATGTGCTTAACTTTTTGAAATTTACAAAATTAAGGGTTTTTTAAAATATTGGCATCTAAGCCCTTTCAGACTATTTCAATCTACATCATATTAAAGGCCATCAAATTTTACATCGATATTTAGAGTTTTAGCAAAAATTTTTTTATTTCGCGCACCAGATTTTTACTTCTAACATTAAGGATTTGTACTATATTCTCAAGTTTTCTCCATTCAAATTAACTATTACTGAACTTTGTAGGAAAATATCCCAAGTGAAAATTCATATATTTTTCCTATTTTATCGTATTTATTGGCTACTAGGCTCAGTAGCTGCGTTCCCTAAGGTTCGTTACCGATAATACTATTAATTTTAATCGCGCTCGCTAAAATATGGGTTTATTATAACGTGATAGTATTTACTGCATACTAAGCTCAGTCGCTGCGTTCCCAAGGACTCGTTACAGATTATACTATTAATTTTAATTGCGATTACTCAAGTAGAGATTTATCAAATATAAATTATGCTAGAAGAGATGTCGGTAGGGGTCACCTGTTGTGAATAATATAGCATGACAGCCTTCTATGTCCAAGATCGCTGGTTCGAACGTGACAGATGGAACTAGGGTATTTTAGAGGGAGGAAAACGTCCCGTCCTTCGAAGGGGTTGTAAAATGCTTGCTATGCCAACTGGATAGGCAAAATTTAGGACACCCACTGTAGCAACTCACTAGTCCAAATAGCAACAGTAGCATTAAGTGACGTTGCATGAATTTAGAATGCTTTAATGATATATAAAACCGTATAAAAATCCATCGCGTTGTTTATAAGAAGTAATCGGGAATTAAGAATTGCTTACTTATTTTATTCATAGAGAGATAGACTATATCTATCTGATAGCGCTTATATTTTCAGCAAATTCATTCTTTATTCATTTTTAGTGAGTCATGAAGAATGGCCTCCGATATAAAACCCCGAGGTTCCCTATCCTCTGATAATTATTTCTAGATAAGACATTATTAGCAGAGAAGAGAATCGATCCTGAGACTACAGCTAAGGACAGGTGAGGAGCGGCACGATATTCGTCACGCCCGAGAGAACGGACACTCCACTGGGACCTCCATGTCTTTATCCGATCGAAGGGAGGTCATTGTCGTGCTTCGGGCGAGGATGCGGTTGTATGTATGATTTATTGTATAATAATTATATTCTCTTGTGTCTGACACCTTATCCATCGTCAGATTAAATAATGCGCACATCACACATAATTATATAATATATGCATATATGTTCTGACAATGTTTTCTTGTTGTAAGACATATTGAAAAGTTATTACATTGTAACACCTCTTAGTGATTAGTCCAGAAGAAAATATTTGTTAATCAATTTTTTTCTGAGTAACCTTATAAATATTAACTACTTTGTCGTCGTTATATATTATTTTATATGTATCTTCAATCCTTATTGTTTTTGTTTTTTTGGTTCTTTTAAATACTTTTTCTTCTTCCGCATTATATAATTCTTGGTAGTATTTTGTTGCCAAGTCGATTGAAAATGGACGGTAAGGATTGAAAATTCTGTTCCCGCAATACTGAAATCAGAAGTGGACAGTATAATTAAATCACTAAAGTGCTAAAAAAGCCCAGGCCAAGATGGTTGTTTGAGCCTGGACATTATATTTTTTTATTTATTTTTTTACCTATATATATTTTGTTTGGAATTTAAAAATTAATTTAAATTAAAAATAGTTTTTTTTTAATGAGGAAAATATTTATATTTGTTGTTAGTTTACGTGTTCTATTCAATAGTGTAGTTAGGGATTAGCCAGATATCCGTGCCCCCTTGCCCTCAAGCCAGTACCGATCACACTAGTAAGCTGAGAGCACGCTTTTCTCGTTTGGCATCTTCAAACCATTTTTTGACCAGGACTTCGTCTGGTCTTTTGAAGATAACCGTCCTTCCAGAGGATCACCGTCCTTCCAGAGGATCACCGTCCTTCCAGAATCGCCTACCCGTCGTGCGGAACCAAAGAATTTATGGACAGATAACTATCCATTATAATTTTTTTCTCTCATTATCTTTGTTCATTTTTTTTGTACCATTCGTAGTAGTACTAACATACTAACCCAATTTTTAAACTTATTTTTTTTACATTTTTGTTAATAGAAGATTTTTTTTTTGTTTTTTTATAAATCAAACGGTTTTTATATTTTTGTAAATTTTCCTCATTTTTTTATTTATTTTGTTTCCTTTCAATTTTATTTAATATTACCTATTTTTTTAAATTTTAATATTAAGTACTCAAGACCATCTCTTTACGAAACGGGATCGAGTCTACGTTAGCCCATCTTTCTTTTATTTCGTTTTAACGTCACTCATCCCAACAATGGTATTACAAATGTAATTCTGAAGGCTGGAGGAGAAGAACTAACAGCTCTACCGTACAACTTATTCAATAAACTTCTAGAAGAAGACGAAATCCCAACAGACTGGAAAATATCAAAAATTCTTTTGTTTCACAAGAAAGGGGATAAAACTAAATTAAATAATTTCAGACCAATATCATTGGGTGCTACTATAGGAAAAGTTTTTACAAAAATCATTCAAACCAGACTGACAAAAACAATAGATGAACATTTACCTTTGGACCAAGCAGGCTTTAGGAAGGGGATGTCTACAATAGATCATTTACACGCTGTCAACTAACTAATAGAAAAAAGTAAAGAATATAATTTAAATTTATACCTCATATTTGTGGACTTCTCCAAAGCATTTCACAGTATATATCATAGCAGCATTATAACAGCTCTCAAGTCAATAGGTATCGAGGAAAAATATATTTCTATAATAAAGCAGTTGTATACTGATAACAAAGGATTTATATCTACCGACAAAAAAGGCAAGGAATTTCCAATCAAAGGGGAGTCAGACAGGGAGATGCACTATCACCACAGCTGTTCAGTATAGTACTGCAACTTATTCTAAAGGATATGGAATGGGAAAAATATGGAATAAATATAAATGTACTTAAATATGCTGATGATGTGCTAAGGATTTCCGGAAAAGAAGAAGAGATAATGACAATGCTGAAACAACTTAGGTCTAAAAGTGCACAACATGGACTGTCTTTGAACTTGGCAAAAACTAAAATAATCACCAACTCCAGTGTCGCAAAAGTAAAAACAGATCATCCTGAAATAAGGGTAGTAGATGAAATCTTGGACAAGTGATATCTTTTAAAGATAGACAGTCGACTGAAATCCAAACTAGGACAGCTAAATATTTTGGCTTGGCGAAAATATTGGAGCTTAGGAATGGTTGTGAAGAACAACAATATCAGCCAGCCTCTAAAAACGTTAGCCTTCAATAGCTGTATATTGCCTGTTCTATCTTATGGCTGCCAAACATGGTCCCTCAACAAACTACATGAGAGAGAAATTATAACATGCCAAAGAGCAATGGAGAGGAGCATGTTAGGCATAAGGAAAAGCAAAAAGCTAAACAGTCAAAAAATAAGAAAAGCTAGTGGTGTTGTCACAGCTGACAAAAACTAGGGTTGGAACAAGCCCTCGCTCTGATGAAATCAGCTGATCTTTTAATTAAAAGGTATTTAAATTAAGGGAGGTTACAAAAACATTGATGGTGTTATTGGTTATGTGTCTTAGTCATGTTCAGTTTATGATAAATGTTTATTATGTTAATTTTGTTTTGATATATTAGTTACCTGATGTGAAAATAAAGAAGTTTCAAGTTAAAAATGGTTACTACTCACTCCCCCTCCGCTGGGCTAGCACTTATTTAAATAAATAATTATATAACGTAAATAGAGACGTTACAGTGTCACTGATGCAATCAGATTCATGAAAAAGATGAAATGGCACTGGGCTGGTCATCTAATGAGGAAAAATGATAAAAACTGGGCTAAAATGTTGACTGAGTGGACCCCATTAGATAGGAAAAGAAGAAGGTGGGTCGACGAAAAGGAATCTCAAGGAATAAGAAAAAGGTGTCTCTGAAGGTTTAAGGATGCTGTTTAAAGATTGGAACTGGATGATAGGATGACGGTGTCGTCTGCAATTATCGGAATTAGGAAGATTTTTCTATCATATGTTTTGGCCATGAAGCTGACTGAAAAGCTGACTGCAACACGAATAGTATTGGACAGATTTTTTTTTTAATATACGGTTTTATATTCACGAAAGGATAAAGAATAACTGGTCAAAAACTTACAAAAATCAAAAATGTCGAGCTGCAAAATTAATGGAAAATTGGAGATTTCAAATGGATTGACCCATATATAAAAATGAATACCTTTTTCCCTTGGTGATCGCACGACGCATGAACGACGAATTATTTTAATTTTATTTTTTTTATAACAGTCAAGAGATGGATCTCATGCAAGAACAAAGAGAAAAGTAGATTTGTTAGATATATTGTTTGTAATAATATCTCACTATCTACGTATAAAAATCTGGTGCTGGCAACACACAACTTTCACTTACCTCCATTTTTAAAATCAATGAAAGAATTTTCAAATACAATTAAAGATAAAAAAATCTGGGGTGGGCAACACACGACTTTCACTTACCTCCGTTTTAAAAGCTATCAAAGAATTTTCGAGAACAGTAAGAGATAAAAATGAGTGAAACCATTAAAGAATTAATTAAATTGAATTTATATAGAAATATGTGTTTTATTAAAATATCTATTATATTATTATCTAAAATAATCACTTAGTTTTATCGGCTTTTCACCACTCTCTATTAACTTTTAAAAGCTTGTGTATAAGATAATATTTTTTCTAAAATCTTTAGCTTTCCAACGGTATATTATACATGTATATTACTGATCCTATGTTCAAAAACAAAAAATTGCATTAAAAAAATATTTTTTCAATTTTCTCCTTTAGTTGTTTTTTAAATTCGCACAACTTACATATTTACCTGTTTTTCATCAGGGGTAACAAAATAATATAGGTATTTTTATAGAATCAACAAAATTAAAGATACTTTAGAGAAAGAAAATTAAAAAAATCGGCATTTAAGCCCTGCCAGACCATTTTAATCAAAATAAAACCTACATGATATTAAATCCCATTACATTTTACATCGATATAGCGAGTTTAATCAATATCGTCGGAACATTTTTTGAGAAAATCGAAAAAAGGTGCAAAATGCATGGTGTAAAGTGGCTCTTCTGGTAAGGTCATTTTGATGAAAATGGTTTTGTAACGTCTCGGGCGTAGATTTATCTTAAATATGAAATTTCATTTTCATAGAACTTACCGTTTCCGCCCGGGAGTTACCATACACACACTCACACAGACCTTTTTGCGGGACTTAGTTATTTGGACTCAAGGGACCCTAAAATGTGTATTTCCGTTGAAAACTGGAGTTCGAAAATTTTCCCGATCGCAATACTTTCCCTTACTGTATATAGTAAGTGAAAGTAAAAATGAATCACCTTTTCTATAGGTCATCGCGTCACGCGTGAATGGCTTGACTTGACCGATTTCGCTAAGACATAGTTAAGACAGGGCATCGTCTGTCAGGCCAGCTAGTAATAAATACAAATCCGGTTTTTGTGGACATACTCCTCCGAAACGGCTGGCCGATTTTTATAATGTTTTTATACTAATTTAGTAGTTATAAAACCCAAGCCAACAACTGGAGGTGTACAAACTCCGCCCATGTTACGTTATGGAACCTTCTTATTTACCGGCGTTTTAGGAAGAACCTTATTTTCGAAAATCTTGAAGGGTTGTTCAACCTTCAAAGTTAGCAACTACGATTCAAACATGTTCAGATCCGTAAGGGGTAAAATAGTTTTGTAAGTGACATTTAAGTTTCTCGAGAGAAAACGCGCAACTGAGTAATAACGCTCATTTACCACCTTTAATAAAATATTAAAATAATGTTTTAAAAATAATGTCTGAATCGCCTTTTTTTCCAAGGATTCAAGAAACGAAAATGATCATAATATGAACAAGTTAGGATATCCAGTTCGTTAAAAAACCAACCTTTAGTACCTTTTGGAAATCAACGTCTCTGATTTGAGGTGAGTAATTTTTATCATAACTTTTAAAAATCCTTACTTAGAATATATAAAATAAAATAAATATAAACTTTATTCACATATTTACATTTTGACATATTAAATTTTAGAGACTGGAGTTTTACTGAAGTAAGAAGCTGTTTGTGAATGGACAAGTTGTTTGATTGTAGGAAGCTGCAAATCTTGGAGCATTGATGATATTTTCATGTATCCGGGGAAATTATTAATTATCCGCATTGACAAGTTTTGAATTCTCTTGAGTTTGACTTAGAATATATTATACTTTGATTAGGCGAATCTGAGCAAACAAGAGCTTTTAATTTTTATTTGTTGCTCCAATGCGCATTTAAATAACAACTGGTTTCACCCCCCTCATTTTCCACCCACAGTTATACTTAGCCAATGGCGTTTTAACAGAGAATCGACCTTCGCTTTTTTGTAGTTCTCTATTCAACAATCTTTTAATAATCGATTTTCAGCTGTTTTTATTACTTTTACTTACTATGTCTATATATGAAATACACAGTAAGGGAAAGTTTTGCGATCGTTAAATAAAATTTTCGAATTCCAGTTTTCAACGGAAATACTCTTTTAAGGGTCCTCTGAGTTCTAATAACCAAGTCCCGCAAAAAGGTCTGTGTGTGTGTGTGTGGTAACTCCCGGACGAAAACGAAAATTCCTATGAAACTGAAATTTCATATTTAAGACAACTATACGCCCGAGACGTTACAAAACCTTTTTCATCAAAATCAGCTTACCAGAAGAGCCACTTTATACCATGCATTTTGCTCCTTTTTTCGATTTTCTCAAAAACCGTTCCGACGATTTTGATCAAACTCGCTATATCGATATAAAATTTAATGGGCTTTAACATCATGTAGGTTTTATTTTGATAAAAATGGTCTGACTGAACTTAAATGACGATATTTTAATTTACTTCTTCTAAAGTACCTTTAATTTTGTATATTTTATAAAAATAACCATATTATCTAGTTACCATTGATAAATAACAGCTAAATATGCAAGTTGAGCAAATTTGAAAAGCAACTAAAGGAGAAAAACTGAAAAAATATTTTTTTTAATGTAATTTTTCGTTTTTTAACATAGGAACAGTAATATACATGTGTCATATACCGTTGGAAAGCTAGAGATTTTAGAAACAAATATTATCTAATACACAAGAGCTTGTAAAAGTTAATAGAGAGGGATAAAAAGCCGATAAAACTAAGTGATTGTTTTAGATAATAATATAATAGCTTTATTAATAAACACATGTTTCTATAGAAATTCTATTTAACTAATTCTTTAATGATTTCACTCATTTTTATCTCTCACTGTTTTTGAAAATTCTTTAATCGATTCTAAAAACGGGGGTAAGTGAAAGTCGTGTGTTGCCCGCACCAGATTTTTAAATGTATATCCCTATTCAATAACCTAAAACTATTTAACCTCCAAGTTACCCTACGGATTTGTTTGTAGAATTTGTTTCATGAATCCTTCTAGTCTTTAAATATTACAAAGAATTTTTGCGTTTTGGATGAAACATAATTTTTTTCAGGCACAACATTCCGATTCAAAAGTTTTGCAATATATAATTTAAAGAATTTCCCAAATTATATAAAATACATCTATTAGCAGGTTTCAGCAACTCCGAGCCATAATTAGATTTTTTGTATTGTTTTCCCCGTATTCTAGGACTTCAAAAGTAAAATATAAGGGATCACTTGTAGCTGAGTGGCTACCATAACAGCCTCCTATGCCAAAGGTCACGGGTTCAAATCCGCAGGTGGTCCTAGGATTTTTTAATGGGAGTAAAAAATCCTTAGTTACGCCGTCCTTCGGAGGGGACGTTAAAAGGTGGCCCCGAGCCTATGCGATGTCAGGTACTCGTTAAAGATCCCTATCCTAATAAAACTTGGATAGGCAAAACTTAGGACTCCCACTGTAGCATCGTCCGATTAGCCATAGTAGCATAAAGTGACGTTAAATAAATAAACAAACAAACGTAAAATATAGGGAAGTTTTAGTTTTTAGCAGATAAATTTGATGTATCGCCACCGTGCGCTCGCCAATCGTGTCAACAGATATTTAGTTTTTATAATTTTTTCTTCATATTTTTTTCCGTAATCTGGGACCCCAGAGCTTAAATATGGACAAGTTTCAGAATTTCGCCCTCCTAAATCGGTCATATTTTCCACTGTGCGGCGTATCCCTTAAATAATTTCATAATTTATTTATTTATTTAACGTCACTTTATGCTACTATGGCTAATCGGACGATGCTACAGTGGGAGTGCTAAATTTTGCCTATCCAGGTTTTATTAGAATAGGGATCTTTAACGAGGACCAGACATCGCACAGGCTCGGGACCACCTTTTAACGTCCCCTCCGATGGACGGCATAACTAAGGATTTTTTACTCCCATTAAAAAATCCTAGGACCACCTGCGGGTTTGAGCCCGTGACCTTTGACATAGGAGGCTGTTATGCTAGCCACCCAACTACAAGTGATCCCCACCAATTTCATAAACATCGGTCATGTCGTTTCAGAGGAGTGTGACCACAAACACCTAGACACGAAATCATTATATATTAGATTATTTTTAAAGACAGAAAATATTAGGTACAAATCTATTAAATAGTGATAGTGCTAAACTCATAGAGATTTTAGAGGAACTCATAGGGGTAGGATGGCATACTAATAATATACTGTCTTATCGGCCTAATTACAGAACACGGTTGAGCTGTTTCAATTAACGCTGCATTTAGCATCTGTGGAACCCTATCATCAGGAAAACGACTTTTCCTCTAAAATAAAAGACCTGATGACAGTACTCAGAGATGTGTTCCTTCAGGGAAGTAGATGGACTTATTTACAGTTGTATAAGATGCTTCCTTCCTTCCTTAAATTACGATTGACTCTCAGTTATTCAAATGTCAATAAAAGAATCCTGATCAAATATGATCCTGCGTACGGTAAGTCACTCATTTATTCCAGGCGTTAAAGTCTCCTCTTAAGTCTTGGAATGTGAAGTTTACGGGACGATGTTTGTTTATTTATTTAACGTAACTTTATGCTACTATGGCTAATCGGACGATGCTACAGTGGGAGTCCTAAATTTTGCCTATCCAGGTTTTATTTGGACAGGGATCTTTAACGAGTACCTGACATCCCACAGGCTCGGGACCACCTTTTAACGTCCCATCGAACGAAGGACGGCATACCTAAGGATTTTTTACTACCATTAAAAAATCCTAGGGCTGCCTGCGGGTTTGAACCCGGGACCTTTGGCATAGCAAGCTGTTATGCTAACCACCCAGCTACAAGTGATCCCTTTTCAGGACGATTTTCCAAAGTATTGAAAAAATATTTTAAATCCTGTTCAAGTATTTCTTTATTCATGAATCTTTTTATTTATTTAAAAATATATAGACTAATAACCTCAATTTGCATAAAAAAATCTGGTGTGGGCACAAACGACTTTCACTTACCTCAGTTTTAAAAATCGGTTAAATAATTTTCAAATACAGTTGGAGATAAAAATAAGTGAAACTATTAAACAATTAATTAAATTTAATTTCTACAGAAACATGTGTTTTAAAGAAAAATCAATTATATTATCATCTAAAATAATCAGTTAGTTTTATCGGCTTTTCGTCACTCTTTATTAACTTTTAAAAGCTTGTGTATTAGATAAATTTTTTTTCTGAAAATCTTTAGCTTTCCAACGGTATTTTATACATGTATTTTACTGCTCTTTTGTTCAAAAACAAAAAATTGCATTAAAAATATATCATTTCAGTTTTTTCCTTTAGTCGGGTACCGAATTCATTCATTTTATATTTTACCAGTTTTTCATACATTATCTGTTATTAAATATCGGCATTTAAGCCCTGTCAAACCATTTTAATTAGAATAAAACCTACATTATATTAAAGCCCATTAAATTTTACATCGACACAGCGAGTTTAATCAAAATCGTCGGTATAGTTTTCAAGAAAATCGAAAAAAGGTGAAAAATGAAAGGTATAAAGTGCCTCTCTGGTAAGCTCATTTTGATGAAAAATGTTTTGTCACATCTCGGGCGTATAGTTGTCTTAAATACGAAATTTTAGCTATTTCAATCGGAATGAAACCTACATCATATTAAAGCCAATAAAATTTTACATCGATATATAGGGTTTAATAAAAACCGTTAGAGCCGTTTTTGAGAAAATTGTAAAAAGATGCAAAATGCATGTTATAAAGTACATCTTCCGGTCAGCTGATTTTGATGAAAACGATTTTGTAACATATCGGACGTATAGTTGCCTTAAATACGAAATTTCAGTTTCACAGGACTTTTCTTTTTCGCCCAGGAGTTATCACACACACAGACCTTTTTGCAGGACTTGGTTATTTGGACTCAGGAGACCCTAAAACGTGTATTTCCGTTGAAATCTGGAATTCGAAAATTGTCACGATATTTCATATATAGGTAAGTGAAAGTATATATATATATATATATATATATATATATATATATATATATATATATATATATATTTATATCCTCTGGTTTTATTATTTTACACAATATACAATACAAATACGATATGTACATATATCACAGGATATTCGTTCTTCTATTACCTGAAGGTATTCTTAGGAATATTTTTAGGTGCGCTGCATTCACTTTTAACATTTCAAAGGCTTTTATGCCTTATACTTTATACAGTTATAAAATGCGAGGGACCATTCTTTTGGCATATACAATAAAATAGAACCAATGTTTTCAGTATTTTTAATTCACTCATATAAATAATGTTTCTTGTTGAGTATCATTTAATACAGTCTTACTAGACTAAACCAAAAACTAAGTAATATAACAATTAAAATGCTTCCGAGATCAAAATTCGCTAGAAAGTATAAAAAATGTTAAAAATTATCAATTCATTGGGTAGAATCATGATATGTATGATTTAGTTGCTGTATATAAAATATGTTGAAACTTTTATCATTTTTATATCTTTAAAGTTTAGAAAAACACATCATATTAAGACCTTAGTTGTTGATATTTATGTTCACGTTCTCATGTATTTAATATTTATGTTAATGGAAATTCTCTGAAGTTGGTTCCTAATTCAAGAGGTAATAATTACAAATATTTAACTTAGCTTTAGAAAGTATTGTCATTTCCATGATTAACTAATTCAATAATGTTTAGTTTATTATTTTTCTTTTGGAAACTGGAAACAGTAATAGAAAAAACATAAAAATTAAAATTATCGACAATGTTCCTTAAAAACTTTTTCTACTTTATATTCGCTAGCTATCATGGAAGCTATGATATGTTTCACAAAAATGCAATAAACAAGTAACATCACGCATTCAAAATGAAACGTTTGGGGCAATTAAAATGAAATGTTTATTGTTTTTAAAAGAACAAAACTCAAAAACAAACATCTATAAGCATTTAGCATTAGATTTAGATAGCATTTATATATAGGAAGTGAAAGTAAAAACAGTTCCAACTGAGATTGGTCATCGAATTTTAAGTAATGCGGGTTGCGTCAGTTAGAATGAAGGGGTTCCGTCCTTTTATCTTAAATAAATATTTTCTAATTCTTTTTAGTGCAATAAAGAATATATATATTTTTTTTTTTATCTAGGATGGTGCTAAATGCTTAAACTAAACATTATTGAATTAGTTAATCATGGAAATGACAATACTTTCTAAAGCTAGGTTAAATATTTGTAATTATTACCTCTTGAATTAGGAACGAACTTCAGATAATTTCCATTAACATAAATATTAAATACATGAGAACGTGAACATAAATATCAACAACTAAGGTCTTAATAGATGTGTTTTTCTAAACTTTAAAGATAAAAAAATGATAAAAGTTTCAACATATTTGATGAAATGAATTGATAATTTTTAACATTTTTTATACTTTCTGGCGAATTTTGATCTCGGAAGCATTTTAATTGTTATATTACTTAGTTTTTGGTTTAGTCTAATAAGACTGTATTAAATGATACTCAACAAGAAACATAATTTATATGAGTGAATTAAAAATACTGAAAACATTGGTTCTATTTTATTGTATATGCCAAAAGAATGGTCCCTCGCATTTTATAATTGTATAAAGTACAAGGCATAAAAGCCTTTGAAATGTTAAAAGTGAATGCAGCGCACCTAAAAATATTCCTTAGAATACCTTCAGGTAATAGAAGAACAAATATCCTGCGATATATGTACATATCGTATTTGTATTGTATATTGTGTAAAATAATAAAACCAGAGGATATAAATATATATATATATATATATATATATATATATATATATATATATATATATATATATATATATATATATATATATATATATATATATATATATATATATATATATATATATTTACTATATATATATATATATATATATATATATATATATATATATATATATATATATATATATATATATATATATATATATAAAAATATATATATATATATATATATATATATATATATATATATATATATGTATATATTTATTATATATATATATATATATTTATTATATTATATATATATATATATTTATATATATATATATATATATTTACATTCACTTACCTATATATGAAATATCGTGAAAATTTTCGAATTCCAGATTTCAACGGAAATACACGTTTTAGGGTCTCCTGAGTCCAAATAACCAAGTCCTGCAAAAAGGTCTGTGTGTGTGATAACTCCTGGGCGAAAAAGAAAAGTCCTGTGAAACTGAAATTTCGTATTTAAGGCAACTATACGCCCGATATGTTACAAAATCGTTTTCATCAAAATCAGCTGACCGGCAGATGTAGTTTATAACATGCATTTTGCACCTTTTTACAATTTTCTCAAAAACGGCTCTAACGTTTTTGATTAAACCCTATATATCGATGTAAAATTTGATGGGCTTTAATATGATGTAGGTTTCATTCCGATTGAAATAGCTGAAATTTCGTATTTAAGATAACTATACGCCCGAGACGTGACAAAACATTTTTCATCAAAATGAGCTTACCAGAGAGGCACTTTATACCGTGCATTTTGCACCTTTTTTTGATTTTCTCGAAAACGGTTCCGACGATTTTGATTAAACTCGCTATATCGATGTGAAATTTAATGGGCTTTAATATCGTGTAGGTTTTATTCTGATTAAAATGGTCTGACAGGGCTTAAATACCGATATTTTAAATTTTCTTCTCCTAAAATACCTTTAATTTTGTAGATTCAATAAAAATAACTATATTATCTTATTGACGCTGTTGAAAAACAGGTAAATATATAAATTGAATAAATTTGATACCCAACCAAAGGAGAAAACAAAAAAAATATTTTTTTAATGCAATTTTTTGTTTTTGAACATAAGAGCAGTAATATACATGTATGATATACCGTTGGAAAGCTAAAGATTTTAGAAAAAATATTATCTCATACACAAGCTTTTAAAAGTTAATAGAGAGTGATGAAATGAACATAAAACTAACTGATTATTTTGGATAATAATATAATAGATTTTTTAATAAAACACATGTTTCTATATAAATTCAATTTAATTAATTCCTTAATAGTTTCACGTATTTTTATCTTTAATTTTTTTAAAAATTCTTTCATTGATTTTTAAAATGGAGGTAAGTGAAAGTCGTGTGTTGCCCGCACCAGATTTTTTTTTTTTTTAAATTACTCTTTCGGTATAAGAAGATATCATCCAGTTCGAAAAATATCCGAGGGAAAGACTAATCCTGTGATAAGAAAAAAAAAAGTTTAAAATCGGATATGGGTCGATCCATTCGTATTCGTCCAGACCTCACCGCTCAACACTTTTGATTAAACAATTTTTAAACAGTAATTCTCCATCCTTACATCAATGAAAAATGAGAATTTAAGTTAGGCTTATAAATCAAAGGATATCAAAGTAAAAGAACTATTTTTCATAAATAGCTTAGTCACAGCCCTACTTTCTGTAAAAATTTCGAGCACGAGAACAGAGTCCTTTTTTGTGTATCAATTTTCAAAAATGTCAAAAACTCGCTTTTCACGAAGTTTTCACGGAAACGCCTCAAAAGTGGCTGAGTGAAAAATGATTAAACTAACTCAGGTAACAGTATATTTGGTAGCATAACAACATTCTATGTCCACTGTCGCTGGTTCAAACCCTGCAGATTGCTCTAGGATTTTTTAAAAATCCTTCGTTATGCCGTCTTTTGGAGAGGATGTTAAATGGTGGTCCAAGCCCGTGGGATGTCAGGTACTCGTTAAAGATCTCTATTCTTATAAAACCTGGAAAAGCAAAATTGAGGACTCCCACACTAGCAACGTCCGAATAGCCACGGTACCATAAATTTACGTTAAAAAAATAAACAAACGTACTATTATGTAAATAAATCTGAAGCACACGTTTTGGCCAAAATATACACCTTCATCAGGGACGACATAGCCAAAACGCAGTGTCACATATTTCTAACGCCAACAATTTTCTGGGTTCCAAATATTGGCTACGGTCAGCCGTGACAAAGGTCTACATGTTAGGCAAAAACGTTTGAACATTTAAAAATTTTACATTTTTATTTTTTTGCTTATCACACATACACAACCGACTTGTCTGTTTTCAAGGTAAAGGATTTTTATTAAAAATACGATATGAAAACAAGATAATTTTATTCGAAGTATTTACCTTCTTTTTCTACACATTTTTCCCAACGTGGCACCAACATTTTTATCCCCGAACTGAAAAACTATGCGCTTTGAAGTGAAACAAAATCTAAAAACGCACTTTTCACTTGATCATCATTTTCAAAAAGTTTTCCTTTGACGAAGTTTTCTAAATTCATAACAGGTGGTAATCTGTTGGAGACAAGTCGGGAGAATATGGTGGTTGCAGAAGAACTTCGTAGCCCAGTTCTTTCAATTTTTGCACGGTATGTTTTCAAACATGGGGTCTTGCTGCCGCTCAGTGAGATCATGAGGTACCCATGTATCGAGCTTTTTTACTTTTCCAATACACTTTAAATGTCTGGAAACGGTAGATGCACTTGCATTTAGTTGTGCTGAGAGTCCTTTGACTGTTCTAGTGTATGTTTGAGGACATCGTTGTCTATTACGGACGGAGGTCTTCCTCGAGGCAAGTTTTCCAAGTCGGTATCCCCAGCAGAAAACTTAGCAAACCAACGGTGAAAGGTCCGTTCATTAACACTCCCTTCCCTAAACGCCTTGCAAATATTTATAGCGGTCTCAGCTGCTGAATGGCCGAGTTTGAACTCGTACAAAAATATTACTCGAAAATCGCGTGTTTCCATGTTCATATTTGGAGGTATACAAAAAAGTGGGTAATTGATTGTGAAGCTAATGTTTATAATACAGAGGTAGAGGATTAGTAACTGTTTACTTTGAATATGTAAACATTCGGATGAAAACAATAGAGGCCTGCAAAATCCTTTATGTATTTCAGAAACTATAATAACGGACATTTCATGTGAAACAACCCAATATTTAGTGTTTTTTCTTACATTATTGTTATCAGCTTTTCTGTTTACCCTGAATGGTTTAGGGTCTGTTTTAAGTTATTCCTTAAATAGTTCGATAAATGATGAAAAACTATCGACTAATTTGGTAATTTTAAAATTTTCCAGCAGCTAAGCACATTATATAGAAATATAGAATAAAAAAAATAAAACTTTATATTGATGTTTTCTATTTATTGTTAAACAACTTCCCACATTGCTACGTAGGAATTGATGCTACCTTGAATTATTTTTATTATCAGTAATTACTAAGACTAGATAACCTTGTTGCAGGTTACCCTAAGTACTACGCATACCGTTATCCCAGGTATTGCTACTTCTACTAAAGACGCTAAAACCTCCAGAAGAAAAATATTGTAAACCATATTCATAAATATACATGTTAGAATAAAATTATAAAATCAAGGCAACAATCATTACATTATAAATCATTATATTATGCATAGTATTCTAAACTTAAAAATTATCCTTCCTTGTAATACTTCCTCAAAACGTATTCAATACAAATATTCAATGAACAAAAAAAGGTATACATATTTATATTAAAATATAATGAAGACTAAAATGTATATTAATATATATGAAGGTTTGAAGATGTGACAGTGAAAGAAGTGGAAATATACATGAAAAGTATGTTATAAGTGTTGAATTGACGTTTTATTAAAATAAATAAACACCTGGTGCGGACAACACAAGAATTTCACTTATCTCCGTTGTTTGTTTATTTATTTAACGTCACTTTATGCTACTATGGCTAATCGGACGATGCTACAGTGGGAGTCCTAAATTTTGCTTTTCCAGGTTTTATAAGAATAGAGATCTTTAACGAGTACCTGACATCGCACAGGCTCGGGACCACCTTTTAACGTCCCCTCCGAAGGACGGCGTAACTAAGGATTTTTTACTCCCATTAAAAAATCCTAGGACCACCTGCGGACCACCATCATGTAGGTTTACATTTTACCCATTACATTTTACATCAATATAGCGAGTTAAATCAAAATCGTTAGAGCCGTTTTTGAGGAAATCGTACAAAGGTGTAAACTGCATGGTATTGAGTGGGTCTTCTGGTCAGCTGATTTTGATGAATAAGTTTCTGTAACATCATAGAGTTACCACACCCGGACACACACATAAGGACACACACGTAGACACAGACTCACACACATACAGACCTTTTTTTTGGGAGTTGGTCATTTGGACTCAGGGGACCCTAAAACGAGTATTTTTGACGAAAACTGGAATTCGAAAATTTTCAGGATCGCAATACTTTTTCTTACTATATATTTCATATACGAGTATACGTATGTGAAAGTAAAAAAAAAAAAAAAACATGACATAATAAGTTTCCTATATTTGAATAATGAATATAGAAGTTTATCAACACTTAAAAATAAAGAAAAACTTCGAATCGTTATGAAACAATTTTTTTTTTTTTTTTTTTTTTATACTTTATTAAAATTTACAACTGTATATAATAATACATCAAGTAAATATGCTGATAAAAGATAGTTTACATGAAAAACGTGACGAGGAACTTCCATTCCTAACTTCTCTTCAGACTCCTCGGTGGATTATCAGAAAATGAAGGGGGAAACAAGGTTGAAACTAGTGGATTGGAGTTTGTCATGGAAGGAATAGTACATGGTTCGGGAAAAATCAGCTACATAAGGAACATGGAGGTCTTGATGGATGAGTTTGTTGGTGACAAAGTAAGGAGCGTTGAGGATTTTACGAAGGATTTTGGATTGTAAGGATTGGATACGGGAAGAATTGGATGGTTTAGTAGAGCCCCACAGCTCAACTCCCTAAGTCCAGATAGGCCTTATGATAGTCATGAAAATGAGTCTTTTGTAGTTAAGTGAAAGGTTAGAGCGTCTGTCTAGTAAGTGTTGGAGTAGCCAGGAAACAAATTTTAAATATTGTTATAAAATGTAAAATTTGTATTAAATTAATTATTGCTATGAAGATTTATTGTTTTATTCTTTCTTAAATCCTTTATCAAACAAAACGTACAATATATTTGGTTCTAAAATAATTCCGTAACGTTTTTTTACTAGCCATTCAATAAAAACCCTGTTTAAGGATTTGTTATATAAAATTTATTAAATTATTGAATAGAATGGATCCGATAACACATATCATTAATTTATACACTTTAAAAAAACAGGATTGGAAGGTGCTCTTAAAGAATTTTAAATTGCGGCAAAATTCTAGGCTATAATGGAAAAAGATATATTTAAATTGTTCTCTTCAAGGAAACTAGGTGTATCTGATAAGTACGACAAAATAGAAAACCACAATCTTAGAGCAGTGTGGATCTTTAAGTATTTTGGAGCTCTATTGAAAAAAAAAAATGGCGGATAATATAGAAAGATAATGGAACGATCTCACCTCTCTATATGTAAACACCTCGGATTTTAGGCACCTACATAACAGTGGCTGGGTGTTACCTGTAGCATGGTGGTTAGCATAACAGCCTCCTATACCGAAGGTCCCGTGTTCAAATCCACAGGTGGCTCCTAGGATTTTTTAATAAGCCATTCTTAGAAGGGAGCGCTAAAAGGTGGTCCCGACGCTGTGCGATGTCAGGTACTCGTTAAAGATCCCAATCCTAATTAAATTTGGATAGGCAAAATTTAAGACTCCCACTGTAGCATCGTCCGATTAGCCACAGCAGCATAAAGGGACGTTAAATAACCAAACAGAACAGTGACTAATCTCCCGATGTAGTGTTTTAATCAATCTTTTAGAGCTTTAAACAACTTTACGTAATTTGTTACCAAATCGCAAGGCTTTACTCTCTTCAGCCGGTTTATATTATATATTTATATTTTTATTTATATTATACTCTTTCACCTGTTTTATTAATAAAGCTTTAGAATATGTCATAGAAAAGGTGACGTTTACTGAGATATGTTTAAATATGGGTGACAAGATTCCGGTTTTGGGGTATGCCGATGATCTGGTACTGCTAGGTGAAGATAAGGAAACCATACAACTAAATACAAGTGTGTTTATAAAAACCGGTAAAGAAATAGGACTCCGATAATACGAAATACATGATTAGTAGCAGAAACGGTGGCGATCTTGATGATATTAATATATCAGGAAACATTTTGAACACGTAGAGAAATTCAAGTATTTAGGTTCAATGAAGACAAGAAAAAATGAAATCCAGAAAGAAATAAAGTCCCGGTTAAAGGTGGGAAATGCGTGTTATTATTTAGTTGCTAAATTACCTAGCTCGCGGCTTCTGTCTAAAAACATATAGGTCAGAATTTATAAAACTATTATTCTTCCGACGGTTCTTTACGGATGTGAAACGTGGCCGCTTACTTTGAAGGATGAACAACGGCTTAAGGTTTTCGGAAATAAGGTACTGCGAAAAATATTTAGTCCGAAGAGAGATGAGCCCACTGGGGAGTTTAGAAGTTTGCACAACTCGGAATTTGTACCCTGTGAATATAATTGAGTTGATAGCATCGCGGAGACTCAAATGGGCGAGTAAAGTTTTTGGGCTCCCTAAGGAACGGATCCCGAGAAAGTTGGTATTTGCTAATCCGACTGGTAGGCGTCCGAAAGGTAGGCCGAAGCGTCGATGGGAGGATGGCGTTAAGGCTGATCTCGGTGACTTGGGCTTGAACGGAGAAGATTGGACGAGTCTGTGCAGGAGGAGTTTGGTGGTATCGGCATCGAACCTTCGGGTTCGGTAAGCCTATTATTATTATATTTATATTATATATGTATATCAATCCAGCATCAATGTGACTTTTTATTTTCATGTTTATTTGCATATTTAGTCATTTCTTGTTTGATGAAGTCAACTTTTAGCTTTGTATGCAATTGCTTAATGTTGATGTAATCTGGCGCACCAACAATACTTGGAATTACTTTATTTTTAAAAGACTGAATTATTTGTATATTGTTATTCTTCGAACAACCCCAGAGCTGAATCCCATAAATTCAAACAGGTTTCAGTATCTGTTTGTACAACGGAATCTTATTATCTACTGACAGTTGGGAATTCCTACCAAGTAGGCAATACATTTTCCGATGTTTAATGTTCAGTTCCTCTTTCTTCTTTAAACAAAAAAAAAATGATTTTTTTAACCATTTATTGAAATTTACAACTGTATTAGTTAATACTTCAAATAAATTAGCTAATAGAAATACACGGAAAAGACAAAAGAAGAGTAAATGCCCATTGGCCCTACTCACTGGGTAATCTAAACTAGAAGGTCTCGAGGCCATCTCCTTTTCAGACGCCTCGGAGGATTGTCAGGAATAGATGAGGAAGCAAGGATTGAAACTGGTGGGTTAGAATGGGAGTGGAGTTTTTCATGGAAGGATTGATACCTGGTCCGGGCCAAATCAGCAACATATGGGATATTAAGGTCTTTATGGATGAGCTTATTCGTGATAAAGTAAGGAGCGTTGAGGATTTTCCGAAGGATTTTGGATTGTAAGGATTGAATACGAGAAGAATTTGATGGTTTAGTAGAGCCCCAAAGCTCAACTCCGTAAGTCCAGATAGGCCTTATGATAGTGATATAGATGAGCTTTTTGTAGATAAGTGGAAGGCTAGAGCGTCTGTCCAGTAAGTGTTGTAGTAAGCGAAAGCGACGGGCATTTTTTTGTCGTTTCAGTCTTGTGTGCGGATTCCATGTTAAACGTTTGTCAAGTAAGAGTCCTAGATAGCGAATCTGTTCAACAGGGGCAAGCGGAATATTATTAAAGGACACTGTAGGGCAGGATGTCATAGGCTTACCACGAAGGATAAATGTAATTTGGTGGGATTTGTTGGAATTGATTTTGATTCTCCAATTCTGACACCATACCTCAAGGTCTCTGATGCGGGATTGAAGAGTTTGAGAGACAATAGTTGGATCGTTATTGACTGATAACACACAAGTGTCATCTGCATAGGTAGAAAGGAAGGTTATAGGATGGGTTGGGATATCAGCTGTATAAACTGTGTTAAGAATGGGTCCTAGGACACTACCTTGAGGGACACCAGCAGACTGAGTAAAAAGGGATGAATAGGAATTATTGTGGTTTATTTTGAAGGATATTTTAGAAAGGTAGGACTGGATGATGAGGTAGTATGTAGGAGGGAGGAATTTACGGAGTTTGTAAAGCAGTCCTGGTGCCAAAAAAAAAAAAAAAAATATATATAATGTGTATATTATATATATATATATATATATATATATATATATATATATATAGATATATAATAAAAAACTATTTGCAATAATCAAATATGTTTTCTTCCGAATGGTTGGTTCGTAACATCTCTAGGCCACCGCAGCAAAAGTCGTCAGGATGGGTTGTACCTGTTTGGGCCGATGGGATTATCCTGTATGTCAGTCTGTCGTGAAGTCGTTTATAATATTCTGTATCAGTATCTGAAACTATGAGAAATTCTATGTCCTTCTGGAGTAATTCGGTTGTCAAATAGAATGGTGCATCCCCAGTGCATCATAATATTTTGGATAGGAAAGACTGAATTCATTGGAAGTTGAAGGTTTTGCCAGAGCCCCATAGCTCTATCCCGCAGGCCCATAAGGGTTTTATAAGTACTTTGTAGATAGTAATTTTGGTTTTCAGGGACAATTTTTATCGTTTGCCAAGTGTCTGGGTCTTCCCAGACGTGTAATAACCGTTGGAAAGCAAATGATTTTAGAAAAAAGGTTGTCTCATATAAAAATATAACATTCATGTGTAAAAATGGAAAGTGATTGCGAAAAAGGTTTCATATTTTATACAACTATAGTCCCGGGATATTACAACAAATTTTGCATTAAAACCAGAAGTGCCACTTTATACCTTGTATTTTGCACCTTTTTACGATTTTCTCAAAAACGGCTCTAACCATTTTGATTAATCTCCCTGTATCGATGTAAAATTTAATGGTCTTCAATAGGTTTCATTCTTGTTGAAATAGTCTGACAGGGCTTTTTTTTTTTTTTTTTTTTCAACAACAACAATTTTTATTCAGTAAAATTCAATCTGTCCCAATTTGGACATTAATAGTAGTGCTGAAAGATATCATACATACTACATTCATACAATATTTACACGGCATAAAATTACAATAAAATATATACACAATAATGAATCAATACAAAAGTCAAAATTCACTTATACCTATATACACATACACACACTCATACATACATCACATTGAGTGGAGAATCTAGCCAGTGCTAGAACTTTAATATATTTACAAAACGTTCGCGGGGCCACTGCCGTTTAAACCTTCTAGGTGGGTTGTATGGATGAGTGGAGCTGGTTAGGGATTGAGCTAGTGGATTAGGATGATTAAATAGGTTCTGGTGGAATTTGAAAAATTTGGATGGAATTAGGTCTGAAATAAATGGAACATTAAGGTCGTGGTGCAAGGTATAGTTGGAGACATAATAAGGAGCATTTACTATTGTACGGAGGACTTTGGATTGAAAGGATTGAATGCGTTTGATGTTAGTACGTTTAGCTGTCCCCCACAGTTCAAGTCCGTAGGTCCAGATGGGCTTCAGTAACAGGGCTTTAATGCCGATATTTTGAATTGTATATTATATATATATATATATATATATATATACAGAAGAGAGAGAGAGAGAGAGATTAGTAAATGAAACACATGTTTTTATTTTATCAACAGAGGTAAGCGAATGTCTTGTGTTACGATTTTTTTTTTTTTTTTTTAATTTCCCAGAAGTCGGTTCTAGTAGAACATTGCCTTTTTAATATTCATCGTTCCAATTCATATCGCAGAATAATTACCGAACAAGAGTGTTGAGTTGTATTCCGTTTAATGAACCGTTTGAAAAAAAAAAAAAAAAAAAAATCCTTCCACCATTCTGGAAACTATTAGAGACAATCAGTGAAAGGAATAAAGCGTTCGATACGAAGGGATAACAATGGTGGATCGAGGAAGCAGTACAGGAGCTGAGGAAGATAATGGAGTGGGAAGGTGATTCCGAGACAATGATCGCCTTGGCCTAGTCGTCCACTCTACCATAGTCTTCACAACACTATATATACTCACACACACTCGCACACGCATCAATAACTGTAGCAGATCTCCAAGTGGAAGCTTTGAAAGGAGCATGTCTTCTCTCGGCATATTAGTAAGTAAAGAAAACAAAATCCAGTGCGCAGTTTTATCGCTTATAATTGATGATATTGGGTTGTAAAATAAGTTTTTAAATATCTCAAGCTTGTTTATTTGTTTAACGTCACTTTATGCTACTATGGCTAATTGGACGATGCTGCAGTGGGAGTACTAAATTTTGCCTATCCAGGTTTTATCAGGATAGGGATCTTTAACGAGTATCTGGTGGCATCGCACAGACTCGAGACCACCTTTTAACGTCCCCTCCGAAGGACGGCATAACTGACGATTTTTTATTAAAATCCTATTTATATAAATTAAAATAAAAAGTGTATGGGATCACTTGTAGCTGAGTGATTAGTATAACAGCTTCCTATGCCAAAGGTCACGGGTTCAAACCCGCAGGTGGTTCTAGTATTAGTAAATATAAATAAACAAATAAAAAGTGTATTCAGTTTCGTTAGACACATATGGTTTAGATTAAATAATATATCACTATTAAATTGCTACGTATAATAATCAATAAGTTTGTTTCTTTATTTAACGTCACTTTATGCTACTATGGCTAATCGGACGATGCTACAGTGGGAGTCCTAAATTTTGCCTATCCAAGTTTAATTAGGATAGGGATTTTTAACGAGTACCTGACATCGCGCAGGCTCGGAACCACCTTTTAACGTCCCCTCCGAAGGACGACTTAGTTATGATTTTACAATCCCATTACAAAAACCTAGGACCGCTTACTGGTTTGAACCCGTGACCTGTGGCATAGGAGGCTGTTATGCTAACCACCCAGCTACAAGTGATGCCTTATTTCAAGCTTACTTGGTCAATTATGTTTACGAAACCTTCTTTAACCGTCTATGTAGCGATTTTCCAATTCAGGAATGCAAAGTCATTGAATGACGAAAATGAATTTTTTCTTCTATTTTGAGCAAGCAAAATACCACGGTTGAAGCTAATTCATAAGCTTTTACGGTGCTTACCTTAACTATAATTCGTAAATATAATATTTCAAGCTTACTAGGTCAATTATCTTAACGAATTCTAAATAATGATTATTTAAGGTAAGCACCATAAAAGCTTATGCATTACCTTCAACCGGGATTTCTTTTCTTTAAGTGGTATTTTGCTTATTATTTATTCGGATATATTACAATCTGTCACTATGGACAATAATAATATTGATATAAGATTACATTCATACAATATTTACAATATATAAATATATACATACAAAAGGAAAATGCGCCTACCTTGCGCAGAGGCAATATCGTAACCAATAAAGGTTTACTGAGGTTCGATTATTGCTAGTTGCTCAAAATAGAAGAAAAAAAAATTATTTTCATCATCTAATGATTTTTTATTTCCAAATAGAAAATTCGCTGCATAGACGGTTAACGAAATTTGCAACGTGTTGATGCATCAGGAGAAGAAGCCACCGTCCGTAAGTGGTTTCCTCGGTTCGGAACCGGAAATTATGACTTGGAAGATGCAAAGCTCTCGGGTCGTCCGAAGAAGTTCTGAAAGGACAGAATTAAAAAATTACCTGAAAGATGGAGACATGTAATAGATAAAAACGGTTAATATATAATTGATTAAAAATATTTTAATAATGAATCATTTACCTGGTACAACTTTGTAAATAAGATTAGTTTTTTTTTCAAAATTCTTTAGCCTCCTGATGAGATATTATCTATATCACTAAATTATTATTATAATTTTTTTTTTTTTTAATTTATTTGTTTAAGATTTACATTCTTGTACAAATCAATTCAAATTATAAATCTCTTCAATTGCCAACATGAGTCTAGTTAATAATAAATGTCCATTTATTCGGCTCTTGAGAAAAACTTAAAAATAATAATTGTAAACTATTTAAATAATACATTTTATCATTTAATTGATACATAATAGAAAAACGACACTGAAATAAAACATAAAAAAACAAACAAAAACAATTAACAACTTGAAAAACAAACTGAAAACATTCGCCGTACAATGAAAAATAATAAACAGTTAACCTTAGATAACTGGACACTTAATTGGTGTGTGGGCCTTCACAGTTCAAGGTATCCAGGGTATTACATGCTGACTTAGTGAACCAGAAAATGTTGTTCAGTTTTTCAATATTGTCTATTTGAAGAATTTTTTGGTCATCACTGGATCCTGATAAAAATGGTTGTAAATATCTTTCTCTGTCTTTCATGAGCTTTTCACAGTTGAGAAGGACATGAAACAGGCTGTTCAAGATAAACTGACCACAGAAAGTGCAGGTTTCTTGTGCTTTGAAGATGAACATTTTGGTTTTTCCATAAAGTGTGGTACGTTCTGGGCTCGAAATTCCTAACTGGCTCAATTTTTTTTTTTTTTTTTTGTCATTAATGATTTTATTTGCACCTGTAAAATGTTTACAATAAGCAAATGGGATATTATAAACAAGGAGACATGGCATGGTTAGGCATGAGGGAGACAGCACCCAGTGGTGCATCCTCCTGACATTCAAACAGGATCTATTATTTTAGGCTAGGAGGTCCCTCATCCAACTCCTTTTCAGTCTTCGCCGAGTTATGTCAGGGATGTCAGTTGTAGCCATATTTTGAACAAATTGGTTAGTATGTCCATGTAGTTTGTCGTAAAATCTTTTGTACGACATTCGAATGTGGTTTGTTGCAGTCGGAATGCGAAAGTCGGTATGAAGAGTATCGTTTGAAACATAAGGTGGTGAGTTCGTTGTCAGTCTTAAAAATTTGGATTGAAAGGTTGTTTTTTTTTAATGTGTGTCTTTTTAGCAGGTCCGTAAATTTGGCATGCGTAAGTCCATATAGGTTTTAATAAATAAGTATATACGTTAAGCTTCTGTCTTATGCGTAATTTAGAGTGTTTATGTAGTATCGAGTATAATAATCTGAGTCGAAAGTTTAAAGTTTTGCGTTTTGTTTTGACGTGTGGGCCCCATGTCAATCTTTTGTCAAAGATTAGTCCCAAGTACGTTACTGTATTTGTTTGTGGTATCTGGTGGTTGTCTATATAAACTGGAGGGCAGGTTCCGTGTCTTAAAGTAAATGTAACATGTTGTGACTTGTCATGGTTAATTTTTAATTTCCATTTCTTACACCAGTTTTGTACATTGTCCAAGTGGTGTTGTAATGTCATACTGGTGTGTATTGGGTCTGTGTTTCTCGTAATAATAGCAGTGTCGTCGGCATATGTCGCAGTTAGGATGTTTTGGTCTGTTGGTAAGTCATAAGTGTATATAAGGTAGAGAAGTGGGGCCAGGATAGAACCTTGGGGAACACCTGCACAGATTGGTTTTATTGATGAGGTCTCTGAACCCTGTCGGACAGAGAAGAAACGGTCATGAAGAAAAGACTGTAGAACTAAATAATATGTGCAAGGAAGAATAGGTTTCAGTTTAAAAGAAGACCCTGGTGCCACACCCTATCAAAAGCCTGAGTAACATCCAAAAATGCCCCAGATGCGTATTGTTTTAGTTCTAGAGCAGTAGAAATAAAGTCAGTAACTCTGTGTAGCTGTTGTGTTGTGGAATGAGAAGATCGAAATCCAAATTGGTGATCTGGTAATATGTCTTGATCTGTCAGTATGTTAATAATGCGTTCGTGCAAGAGTTTTTCAAATATTTTAGAACATACCGGAAGAAGGCTAATAGGTCTATAAGAGTCAGGTCTATGTTTGTCCTTGTTGGGTTTGTGTACCATTAAAATTGTAGAATATTTCCATTGAATAGGGAATTTAGTTGTCCTAAGTATAGCGTTGTACAGTGTTGTAAGAAAGACTAAAGCTTTTCTGGGGATTTTTCGAAGTACCTCAGCAGTGATAAGGTCATCACCAGGAGTCTTCCTTTTTGGCATTTTCATAATCTGTCTAGATACTTCGGAAGGAGTAAAGGATTTTGGCGGAAGAGACATAGGAAGAGGGGAGTCTAAGAATTTCTGCACATAATTTTCGTGGTGTATGTCTGTTAAGTCTATGTGAGGATGAAAAACAGTTGAAAGGTGGTCAGAAAAAAGTGCGGATTTCTCTCTGTCCGACACAGCCCAGGAACCATCGTCTTTTCTCAATGGGACAGATACTTCGTGATGCTTTAGAAGTCGCTTAGTATGTCGCCAAAGGCTGTTGTCATCCGTCGTCAAGTTTTCCAGATAGATGTCAAAATTAGTTTGTTTAAATTTCCGTATTTCTCTTTTTAGTTCGTTGTTAAGTTTATTAAAAAGTCGTCTGTCAGAAGGAAGTCTGTTGGTCTGCCATAGTTTTCTTGTCCGTCTTTTGGCTCTGATTAAGTCTCTGATATATTGAGGGTAGGACGGTGAGCTTACTGTTTGCCTTATTTTTGTCTCTTGTGAGGACCAAGCAGCTTCTTGAATAGTTGTCGTGAAGAGTTCAACCGCTTCTTCCAAATCCTTTTCGGTTTTTAATGCTTTAGGAACGGTCAGCTGGGCATTAATTCGTTCAGAAAAAAGGTCCCAATTGATGATGCCATATGTAAGCGATGGTTTTTTTTTCCACAAAGGATTTTTCCACCCCCAACATCAAGTTCACCGGTAAATGATCAGAGCCAAGGTCTGTTTCAGTTGTAATTGTAATAGGTAGAGACAAGTCTTTGGCTATAAAAAAGTCCAGTACATCAGGTTTTTTGTATTGAGAATTCGGTAAGTAAGTTGGTCTGTCGGGGGCAAATACCGTTAATGATAGCTGGGTAACAGCAGACTTGAGTCTCCTGCCCCTTGGTGTGCATAATCGTGAACCCCAGTATTGGTGTTTCGCGTTGAAGTCGCCTCCTGCAAGGAATGTTCTACCAAATGATTTAAATAGTTTAATAAACATTTGTTCAGTAATGCTGTATTTAGGGGGACAGTAAATGGAAGCAAGTGTTATAGTTTTGTATTTGGTCTGTATTTGTGTTCCTGTTATTTGTATCTGAGCCGTCGAGTCTACGTGTATAGGGTTATGTTTAAGGTTAGATTTTATTAATATAGCTGTCCCTCCATGAGAAGTATTATCGGGGTGGTCTGTTCTGTATAAAGTATAATTTGGTATATAAAGTTTGTTACGTGATGTGAGATGTGTTTCCGTCAGAAGTACAATGTCAATACGTTTTTGATGAACATAAAGTTCCAGTTCAGTTTTATGTCGAAGTAGTCCGTTTGCGTTCCAAAGAAGGATTGACAGGGAGCCAACAGTCAGAGAACTAATGTCCATAAGTTGTAGCTAAAGCTTGAGTGAGTTGAGATATTTGGCTAATTAGGCTGTAAAGGGGCTGGATGAGGGCATTTAAATTATTTATTAAATTTGTCTGTGGAAAAGGAACAGAGCCAGCTGGGGGCACCAGCTGTTCACTGTCTTCCCTCATACCTGACCTTGCTTGTGGTTGCTGCTGAGCTTCAACGCTGGGCCGAGTTCCGATTTGGCGGTCCATCCTTGGGGGTGCACGAACAGGTTCTGGAGGCGCTGGTTGATGAAGGCTGTGCGGTAGTGCTGGATACTGTTCTAGGTCCGGAGGAGGTTCGACAGACACCGGCGGCGGGCGGAACCTTTGGGTTCGCTGGGCTCTCAGATTTTTGAGGGTCTGGCATCCTCTGTAGTTGGCGGGATGTGCCCCTTCACAGTTGGCACATTTCGCAGGCGTGTCTTTAGTTTTAAGGCATGCAGAGGTTTCGTGGGCTTCACCGCACCGTACACAGCGAGGCTGATGGTTACAATATGATTTGGTGTGGGCAAAACCCTGGCACCTAAAGCACTGAGGTATTTCCCTTTTTTTGCGAGCCTCTTCCACCTTTATTCGGGTGTAATAAATATAGTTGATATCAAATATTTTTTCATTAAAAGTGTTTTTCGTGATATCAACGAAAAACATTTGTAATGGTAATTTAGTCCTGGCCGAGATAGCATTTGTGACATTTGTAGCTTCGTAGCCGAAACTCTTCAATTCTTCTTTAAATTTACTGATGCTGGGGGGGAAGAATGGGGGCCCTTTATAACCCTCTCGCTTTTTTTAATCTTCAGGCGCTGGTAGGTATGAAAGTGGGGCCTTTCACTTTTTTCAAGCACCTTTATGCTGTTTATATGTTTCCCGGCCCGGTGGCTGGGTAAATTTTTGTGTTTCTGGCGGTAGCTTTAATTTTAAAAAAAAACTATTGCCTATTTCTTTTTTCAAAAATGCTTTTTAACGCTTCTATGTTTTGTACCTTTTAGAAATATAGGAGGTGGTTTTACCTTTGCTTTGTCTATTTGATTTGGCGGCATGTCAGGTTCAAACACTACTTGTATTTAGGAGAGGGTCATACCTGTTGCTAAAATTCTACTTGATTACGTTTTTTATTGATAATTCTTGGGGGCAGGGGAAGGAATGGCCTTTTTCGTCCCGTAACCCAAATTCCCATTCGTTAGTAAACCTTTAAATTTGGGCGTTGACGGACCTGCCTCTTTTTTGCAGCCCCCATATTACCCCGGGTTTTTCGAGGACATAGCCCCACACTTCTTTTTGATTAAGGTTTTTTTAAGTTTAATCGCCCCACTACGGGCTTTTTTTTTAAAGGTTTTTTAAAATTGAAAAAAAAAAAGTAACAAAAAAAAAAAAAAAAAAATAACCTTTTTGGTTCACATGTTTTTTCACATCAGAAATAATTAAAAACCAAAAAAAAATTTTTCTTCTCTTACCTAAATAAAACTAATAACGTCACAGGTCCTTTTTGTTAAAAAAACACAACTTAAAACGTAAATAAAATTTTAAAAGAAAAAATCATATTTTAAGCGGAGGGCGCTTAGAGCACGGTCT
>JAJSOM010000019.1:0-29349 GCA_023052935.1 Piezodorus guildinii
GACATCCCATCTTACTAAAATAAAATGCTAATTTGTATCTTAATCAGTAACCCTGAAGAATGGTCCCTCCCATTTTGCAATGGATAAATAAAGGCTTAGAAGAAGCCCTTGAAAGATTACTAGTGCATCCAGCGCATATAGCAATCCTCTTTAGAATACCTCCGGGTAACAGAAGGACAAATCTGACAGCTATACATATTATATTTGTATTTGTATTTTGTTTGAAAATAAAACCAGAGGGTAAAAAAAAAAAAAAAAAAAAAAAAAAAAAAAAAAAAAAAAAAAAAAAAAAAAAAAAAAAAAAAAAAAAATCTTAATCAGTCGTCCTCTTAGAGGACAATTATAAATGTAGCAGCCCCTTCAAGTAAGACAAGTAGGCTAGTCAACCCTAACTTGGCTTTCACTGAACTACTTGGCGGACCCGCCGGGCAGCAACAGCAGCAGCAGCAGCTACAGAGAACATCCCCAACATCGCATCATGAAGAAGCTGAACCAATGACAGCACCCACTCACTCCTCAACACCGCAATTCCCATTAAATACACAAGCACATCCAAGCAATGCTCTATTCTACGCCCAATTCGCAGAGATGATGGCAACTGTTCGAGAAATGATGAAGATGCTGACGAAGATCATCGCTAAGCATTATGACTGAGCACTTAGTTATTTCCTATAATATTCGAGGCCTACTACTGAAGAAGGCTGAAATAGAACTCCTCCTGCAGCAGCACCGGCCATCGGTGGTGGCGCTGACCGACACTATACTACCCACCTCTGCTTCACTGTATTTTCAGGGGTATATTGCATACCGGGAGGCTTGTCAACCCGGGGCTAACGAGGCCGTAGTGATTCTGGTTCGAGGAGATATCTCATCGAGGTTGGTACCCAACCCAGTAGCTTCTACAGAGGGTACTCATATAGTCACAGTAGATGTTCGATTAAAACAACGTTTTACTTTCTGTTGTGTCTATAGGAGACCCAAGGCTATATTAACATCTATGAAGCTATTGCTGCAGCACGCCCAGGATAAGAGTCGGTTTGTCATCTTAGGGGACTTCAACGCCCGGCACACTGCCTGGCAGTGCGGTAGCAACAATCCGATGGGTACCTATATCACCAAGACCAGGATGGCTGTCTTCCACCCCGGAGTGCACACCTTTAGGCATGCGGCCCGACCTGACTGGACATCCACACTTGACCTACTCCTGACCAGGGACCTTCACACTGTTACTGAGTGCCTAGCGCTCCCATACGGACCGTCGGACCACCGGCCTGTGCTATATGCCTTTGAGGGAACTCCAGCAACACCACCCGCGAGCAAGTTCCTCTTCCACAAGGCCGACTGGAAAGGATATAGGGCTAGTGTGGATGATACCCTACCAAAGATACATTACTTAAGAACTGTTAAAGAGGTGCAGAAGGCGATCTCGGATATCACCACCACCGTCCATGTATCAGCCAATCTTACCATACCAAGGTTTAGTCCTCAGCCAAACGCCTTTAGGAAACCACCGAGTCACATTCTTGCTCTCATTGCACAAAGGAACAACCTGAGGAATATTTTCCACCGAACTTGTGACTACGGCTTGAAACCGGCCATCAATGCGATGACCCGGCAGATAGCCAGCCTCATGCGTGAATGGAAGACTTTCTTATGGCACGAGCAACTCCGTAGGACTCATGATGATCATCGTCAGTTCTGGAGACTTGTGAGGTCACACGTCACTAAGAGGAAGAGTGTACACCTTACATCAGGTGGCACCCTATTATCCCCTGAGGAACAGGCTGAACTCTTGGCCGATTCTTATAAGGCGAGGGAAGATGATCGGCTGTTAAATGCTCCCACACTTCCTGCGGGAAGACCAACGTCCCCTAATGAAAAGAGGATATTCTCCACCTTCGGACAGCTTGAGTCGGTACTACGACGCACCAAGGGTAACAAGGCTTCGGGACTGGATGATATTCCGTATGTACTATTGAAGATGCTACCTCGGAGGGGTAAAGCCTTCTTATTAAACATTTTTAACTCCTGTATGCGGATCTCATACTTCCCCGATGACTGGAAGCAAGCGATCATAGTGCCGCTACTTAAGCCTGGGAAGAATGGAGACTCACCAGAGCATTATCGGCCTATCAGTCTCCTTTCGCATATGAGCAAGGTGTTCGAGAGGCTGATCCATCACCATCTGCTAGAGCACTGCAGTGAGGAGTCCATCATTCCACCAGAACAGACCGGGTTCTCACGAAGCCCTTGAAAGATTACTAGTGCATCCAGCGCATATAGCAATCCTCTTTAGAATACCTCCGGGTAACAGAAGGACAAATCTGACAGCTATACACATTACATTTGTATTTGTATTTTGTTCGAAAATAAAAACAGAGGGTAAGAAAAAAAAAAAAAAAAAAAAAAAAATCTTAATCAGTCAACTAATGCATGACAATCAACCATCAACCCAATCAATCATATTTTTCCAAAAAAAACCTCTTTCTACTCGTGAAGTAAAAAGGTTTAACTGCTAATTATAGTTTTTGGCGTGGTTTCAACCACGGAATCCCATCGCTTAGCAGTAAGAAGTACGGTCGAACAGCAGCTTGAACATCTCTGTCTGAAGCCGAAGACTCCTCCTTTGCTCCGAATACTTCTCTGCTTGTCTAGCTTGGCACCTGTACGCTGTTGGGGTCCACACTTATCCCGTGGACCCAACCCCATCAGCCAAGGTAGCGTCGCGCTGACAAGGCTTTACGAGGTAACTGGCAACAGAAGATATGGCTGCAGGACCAGCTGGCCCTAGCGATATGGACGTTGCTCCGACCGAAGCCAGGGGTGAAAAAAGAACCCTCACCGATAGCGAAGGTTTTATACAAGTGACGAAAAGGAATGCTCTAAAACCCCGCCCGGTCCCTGTGCCGCCACCGGTGTCAACATCAAATAGGTTTGAGGTAATCACACCAAAGAAAAAGCTCCCTCCCCCATCATCATTTCGCCACCCATATCTTTTACGTCCTTGAAGGAAGAATTATTCCAGATAGGCATACAAGAATTTAAGACGAACTCTTCTCCCAAGGAAACGAGATTATATCTGACAAATGATCTCGATCACGACATAGCTGTGAAGTTGCTACGGCACAATGAAAAAGTGCTGTTCCACTCCTACGTCCCTCGTGGAACCAAAAGATCCAAAAAATTTGTCATTCAAGGGTTCGATCTCGACCATCCTATAGAAGAAATAACAGAGGAGCTGAAGAACAGATTGTTTGGTTTCAGGTTAGCCAGGAGGCTAACCCGGAGAAACGAAGCTGGAGTGGCTTATAAGATTGAAGGAGTACAAGTCATTACCGACCCTTCAGTCAAGATTGAAAACATAAGAGCCCTCCGCAGCATCGGGAGGGTAATTATAAGGGTTTACCCCTTTAAAGAAGATGGGGCCCCTGCCCAGTGCAGAAACTGTCAGCAGTTTGGGCACATTATGAAGTATTGTTGCCGCATAGCCGCCTGCCCGTGGTGTGGGGGAACTCACGCCAACCACAACTGCCCTCGTCCGACCGCGGCCAAATGCGCCAACTGTGGAGGAAGCCACCCTGCCTCTTCAAAGGACTGCCCACGAAGACTGGAGCTAATGAAGAAAAGAAGAAACGAAGCCACTACAAGAGCTGCTGCTTCTTCAAGACAGCCCAGCAGACTAGCCCAGCCGGACCTACCGCACTCTGGACATCTGGGAGGAACCACAGCGCCGGCACAGCAGCAGCAGTACCAGCGCCAGGACCTGCCCCCATCACCACAACCTACTGGAGACGGACCAATGACAGGTACCCCTCTATCCCCATCACCGGGCCAGAGCGGTACATTAGCCGACGTATTAGCGGCTAATGCAAAACTCAGCTCCCAGATCACCCAGCTGATGACGTCGATAAACAGGATAATGGAGATGATGATGAAGGTGATAAGTAAACATTATGACTGAACATCTCGTCATCAACTACAATATCCGAGGCCTACGTCAGAAGCAGGCTGAAGTTGAACTCCTCCTACAGCAGTATCGGCCATCGGTAGTGGCGCTGACGGACACCGTTCTTCCTGCATCTGAGTGGCTGTATATCCAGGGTTACATCGCGTACCGGGAGATGTGCAATCCAGGGACTGATGAGAGTGTCGTCATCTTGGTCAGAAGAGATGTTCCTTCACGATTAATAGCCAACCCGGTTGCTCCTAACAAGGGTACTCACATAGTCACAGTCGATGTTCACCTGAAACATCGGTACACTTTCTGTTGTGTCTATAGGAGACCCAAGGCTATAGCAACGTCTATGAAGCTACTGCTGCAACACGCCCAGGGTAGAAGTCGATTTGTCGTCCTTGGGGACTTCAACGCTCGACATACTGCCTGGCTGTGTAACAGTAATAACATGATAGGTACTTACATCTCCAAGACGAGGATGGCGGTCTTTCACCCTGGGGTGCACACCTTCAAGCATGCGGCCCGACCTTGCTGGACATCCACACTAGACCTACTCCTGACCAGAGATCAGCACACCGTCACGGGGTGCCTCGCACTCCCGTACGGACCGTCTGGCCATCGGCCTGTGATTTACACCTTCGAGGGAACGCCCCCCACACCCCCGGCGAGCAAGTACCTCTTTCACAAGGCCGACTGGAAGGGCTATAAGGCTAGTGTCGATAATACACTACCCAAGATACAGCCTCTGAGATCTGAAGCCGAGGTGGATGGCGCTGTGGCCGTCATCACCACTACCATACAGAAGTCAGCGAACTATAATATCCCTAGGTTCAGCCCCCAGCCGATCGCTCTCAGAAAGCCTCCGAAGCACATACTCGCCTTGGTAGCCCAAAGGAACAACCTGAGGAACCTCTTTTACCGCACGGGTGATTACGGCTTGAAACCGGCCATCAATGCGATGACCAGGCAGATAGCCAGCCTCATGCGTGCCTGGAAGACCGCCCTCTGGCACGAACAGCTCCGGAGGACTCATGACGACCAGAAGCAATTCTGGAAACTCATCAGGACTCATGTCGCCAAGAAGAGGACTGTGCACCTGACGTCTGAGAACGATCTGTTGACCCCGGTTGAACAGGCTGAACTCCTGGCTACCGACTATGAAGCGAGGGAATAGGCTCGTGTGAGTGCTGCCCGTGGACTTCCAGACCTCCGTCCCTCAATGAGAAGCCCATCCACTTCACCTTCAAGCAGCTTGAGTCGGTGCTACGACGTACTAAGGGCAATAAGTTCTCTGGGAAGGACGATATCCCTTATGTCCTGTTGAAGATGCTCCCTAGGAGGGGTAAAGCCTTCTTATTGAACATTTTTAACACGTGCATCCGGTTATCGTATTTTCCTAAGGCTTGGAAAGAAGCGATCGTAGTGCCGCTACTCAAACCGGGGAAGAGTGGAGATTCAACGGAACACTATTGCCTTGATCAGTCTTCTCTCGCACATGAGTAAGATCTTAGAAAGGCTAGTTCACCACCATCTGATGAAGCACTGTACGGAGGAGAACATTATCCCACCTGAACAGACAGGATTCCAACGAGGGGTAGCCTGTGAACACCATCTGGCGAAGTTGCAGGCCCACAACATGGAGCGGATGAGGAAGAACAACGATGCCACAGCACTAATCTCCTTGGACTGCACACAGGCCTTCGATTGTGGGTCTCACACTCTATTGCTCCGCCGTCTGGAGGAGTTCAAGTTCCCTGCCTCCCTATGCCGATTGATCCGAAGCTATCTTAGTCGAAGATCTTTCGTTGTAAGGGTCGGCGGGAGCCTGTCGAATCCACACGATACCATCTGCGGGGAGCCTCAAGGGTCTGTGCTGGGGCCACTACTATTTGTCGTTTTTACGGCTCCAGTGGTCTCATTAAAGCATCCGGGAGCAACAGTAGCAGCCTATGCGGACGACATCGCCATTTACTCCACCAGAATGAGCGCCACCAAGGCACGTGACCAGGCTCAGAAAGCAGCCAACGTCATAGTTGGGAATTGAAGAATATCGGAATCAAGGTCAACCCAGCCAAAACGGACGCCATCATCTTTTCCTTCCAGAAGGGGAAGAAGAAGTTACCCACCGAGTTTGAGATAGACAGCGTAAAACTTCCTCTCTCCAACTCAATTCTTTACCTAGGTGTGACCTTGGACCGACACCTGACATTCTCCAGCCATGTACGGGAAAGAATCAAGCTGGCCCGCAGGAAGTCCCATAGACTCTACCATCTCCTCATCTCGCCGCAGCTCTCACTGCGACTCAAGTTGCAAATCTACAAGGCCGTTATCAGACCGACTCTACTCCATGGTGCGCCCCTGCTCCGCCACCTCTACCAGTCCACGCTCAAAAGGCTGCAGGGTTATCAGAACTCCGTCCTAAGGAGGATAGCCAGAGGAACCACACTCCAGCGGGCGAGAAATGCCACCATCCACGAGGAACTCCATCTCCCCTCGGTGCCAGAGTTCATCAGCAGGAGGCACGTCAAGTTCTTTGACGGGTTAAAGGCTTGTGCGAACCCTCTCTTCAGGGACGTAGTTCCACCACCTGCGCCTGGAAGGTGGCAAGGCTCTCTCCCCCTGGTCGACGTGGTCGCCCTGGGAAGGGGTCTGGACTCTGCAGTCTGGCCCGCATACATTTAACCACCAGCAAAATGGTTCCTCCCCATTTTACTTCAACAAAGGAGTGGGGTCCTCAAGCGCATACCGCGCCTAGTGCGAAAGGAACCTTAAAATGCCAACGGGCAATACGAGGCCTGAGCCGTGGACTGTATATACCATTATTGCCGTGTATAAATGAAATGTTTGTTGTGTATTTATTTAGTAAATAAAACTGGAGGATAAGAAAAAAAAAAAAAAAATCTTAATCAGACTAAAATTTTATCATTAAATAATGAACCCATGACTGCATCCTAAGCTTTTAATCCCTCATTTAACCTTGATTAATGTTGTCAAAATTGGAGGTTCAAAATATTTTCCAACAAATCCCATCAAATAACCTTTACTCTTCGTTTGAATCTATAAATCTCTCTCCTAATTGATTTTTATTTCGTTCAAATTTAGTGATTGTGATATTCTAAATATGTCATAAATGAGTTTTTGTTTGCTAATAGTCAATGTCCCTTCATACGCTTGATACTTATTAATCTTGATTAACATTAAAAGAAACAGTTTCTCCTTTGGAATATATAGATTCTAAAGAGAGAATCTATATTCATACATCAAGAATCATTTTAAATTGTGCATTATACCTAAAATCCATTGCAATATTGGTATTTCAGAGCCAAAATAAATATTACCTGGGTTTTATCCGGTATGTAAAAACGAGAGGGTTAGATCTGACTGCTGACAGGCGAGCACACCACCCCACCCCCATAGCTGTCATGGGCAGGGTCCTATAGTCAGCTCTAGCTCCCCTATACCTTTTCCAAACCTCTTGTTTCCGATTATATTCTTCGAGTACCCTTTCACATCTTTCAACAGGTCTTTACCAAAGCACTAGGTTCTGGAATAATATATATTTAAACAAATAGAAAAGTATTTTTTTAAAATATTTATTGAAAAAGTCACAGTTCGGACTCAAAATAATATTTAAAAAAATGCAACATCGAGGCTACTATACAAATCTACATTGAACCACGGAGCGGGACATGCAGTTTGATATCTATATTACGGTTCTGCGGGGCTTGGGTTCGATTTCCGACTTTGACATAATCATTTTTTGTTCTGTTTTTTTAGTCTATTTTAGACCCTCTTGGGACTCACTTAGCCCCTAGTAATTGGGTACCAGTTTAATTGCGAAAAAAAAACCGGACGGTTAAGGATCTTGGCCTAATTACCTCCTTGCTAAGAAACAGTAGGAATTTCTAAATGTGCTGAACATCTATGACCCCCTATGAGGTGTAGATGCATTATTTTTTTGTTTTAAACAGATTCGAAATACCAACAGTTTGTATAAAAATCGCAAACATTTTTATTCAAATGACCTATTTCATTTAGAAAACGTATTTAGAGTAGTAGGCACATAAAAAGAATCGTTATATTTTATTATGTTTTCTTTTCATCAGAATGATGTGTTTATCCACTTATCTGATTTGAAAATTTCTTTTTAAAATAAAATTTGGGACTTAGTCTCCAAAAAATGACAAGAAGGTTTTAGACACTATATCTGGCCTTTAATGAATTTATTAATCTTTTAGAGTATTTTCAGAACAATAAGTTCAGGAAAAGGAGATTTTCAAATGGGGACATGGATGATGCATGACGTATATTGGAGGGCCATTCTGAATCACGATATTTCACCACTCAAGTTTATTTAATTTTGCTTTTAATATTACGTTCTACAGCGTCCATGTAAAAACACTATAGCACATCAGAAAAGCTGCTTCAGAGTTTTATTGATAACGCCTGCCATTAGGTTTTCATCAGTTCATCTCATCATATTGTTATTTTTATATCAATTAAAACTTCACTTATCTGCTAAACCAAAGATCAAAGCCAAAATATCTTAAGGAAATAATAATTGAATTAAATCATGATATAGATTTACCCATAATTCCTATAAAATTCTGATTCTACGAAAACATTTCGCCTCTTGATTGAACTAATGGATCTTTTCGGTCCCTATACTTCAAACGCTAGTTATGGAAACTTAATTTTCGAAGGTTCCTGAAAGTTCAAAGGATATTTTCCTAAACAGGTACGGTGCCTCTTTTGTAGTAGCCACATGTGGTGAAGCACATTTGCCAGTGTCTTAAAATTAGATATTCCCCTCAAAGCTTTATGATTGAGCTATTTTAGAAGTTCTGGTGATGTAGTAACAAGAATGGGAAAATTTCAGTATGATCCATTTTGTATATGAATATACCAGACCATACATGGAACATCAGGTAGCGTATTCCAACGAATATCTGTAAAATGAAATTTAAAAAATAAATGAGAGAAGTTGGTTGAGGGTGCAGTCAATTTAACACACAATTAAGCGTAAACTTAATTTATTTAAATAATAATAAATATAATAAATAAATATAAATATAAATAAATAATAATATAAATAATAATAAATAATTATAATAATATTTAACTTAATTAAACTTAATTTACGCTTAATTGTGTGTTAAATTGACTGCACCCTCAACCAACTTCTCTCATATATACACACAGTCAACTATTGTCACTTCATAAAAAAATAAATGTAAAAAAAAAAAAATGTGGTCTATTTGTAGTTGAAACAAGAATTGTAAGCCTTGCATTCTGTCATAACATGTCGCAAAGTAAGCGCTCCCCCGCATGTCTGGCAGTCCTGAGTGTTATAAGATGGGTCAGTCGCGTATGCTCGATTTGGAGATGCGTCAAGACCAGGTCTTCTCTTCGATTACCGCGTGAGGACGATTCCGAAAGGGGGACATCATTTTTCAATTATCATAAATTATCGTTACTAGAAGGAATTAGTCCGGATGGCGGTCAATGAATGAAACAATTAATTAGTTGATTGTACCTTCTAGTAATTCTCAACGGTCAACTAATTATATCCAATATAATTTATTGTTATAAGTATTCAACCACTTTACTTGCATTTTGTGTTGATTGCCTGCTTGGTGTGGGAAATGAAGTCGTCAACAGGCACACCACAAAATAAAATATTATTTGTGATTGCTTGTTTGGCTGCGCTATCTGCTACTTCGTTCCCTACTATACCACAGTGAATTGGTATCCAGTAGACTGGGATATTTAAGGCATTTGCAGACTGTAGTGAGAAAAGAATGCTGTGAATGAGAGGGTTGATTGAGAAAGTGTGTCATAGGTTGAGCAGTTCCGATAATGAGTCAGTACAAATTATCCGGGTAGTACATACATATATATTTTATTTGTTAAAGATATATATCTCGTACAAATTTGGTTATATGTTGTAAATAATATGAAAAATAATATCCAAAAGAAAAAAAAAACAATAAAAGAAAATCCGTCTAACTTGGAACCCTCATACAAAACTAAAAAGACAAGAAACTGACTGACGCTTTCAACTACTTCAACACTTACTGCACAAGTACTTCCACTTAAGTACAAAAGGCTCATTTACATGACTATCATAAGACCTATATGGACTTACGGAGTAGAGATTTGGGGCTCTACTAAACCATCAAATTCTTTACGTTTCTTATCCTTGAAATCGAAAATCCTTCGAAAAATCCTCAATGCTCCTCATTTTATCACAAATAAACTCATCCAAAAAGACCTTATCGTTCCCTATGTTGCTGACTTGGCGCGAACCAGGTACCACTCCTTTCATGACAACTTTATTTTCACTCTAATCCACTAATTTCTATCTTTGTTCTTTGATTCCTCTACAATCCCTGATAATCCTCCGAGGCGTCTGAAAAGAAGATGGCCCCGAGACCTTCGAGTTTAAAATAGATTTGGAGAGCTGCCAATGGGTAGTATCCCTAAATGTGAATCATGGCATTTGTTTCTTCTATCACATTTACTAGATGTATATAATTATACAGTTGTAAATAGCAATAAATCTATTTAAAAAAAAAATCATCATAAACAGATATAATAAACGCAATTATATCATATCACTTAATTTGTGTGTGGGTCATTACTATTTAAGAGTTCGAGAGTTCTGCACACTCACATTAAAAAGTTGTAGATTATATTTAGTTTGAGTTGATTGTTGATTTGGAGTATATTTTCAATTTTTTGTAGATCACCATGTTCGGATAATAATGGTCTAAAATATTTTTCTCTGTTTTCAATAAGTTTTTCACAGGGGAGAAGAACATGGAATAGGCTATTTGTGATAAATTGGTTTCGAAAAAGGCAGCTTTCTTGTGATTTAAAGCTGAAGGTTTTCTTTTTTACATAAAGGTTGATTAATTCAGGGTTGAAACCCTCAACTGGCTCACCAATCTTACTTTATTCAGGCTGGTTCTATATGTCAAATAAGTCAAATAATATCCGGGTAGAATGAGTAGAGTGAATAACAGTTAAGCTCTTATGAGTGGCAACAAGTTCAGCGGTATAGGTACTACACAGTGGTGAAAGAAAAAAAAAGTTGCTGCCTGCCATTCCACACGACCTGAACGGCCATGCCCGAGTAACTCTAACGATACACTTTCGAAAATGTTTAGGAAATTCAGGGAGGGCTTTCTTAGCATTTTATAGGATGGTTCTCTAAGATCCTTCCAATGATAACAAGTAAAAGAAGAAAAAGCAGGTAACTGAAAAGACGATTTCCTTTGATCGGGCTGTACAGGGGCATAAGGGCGTCCATATTGCCTCTCAATCCCTAACTGCACAAAGCTCTTTTACCTCGCCCTTCTAGGCCTTCTTCTTCAGTGAATTGATCTGAGCAAACAGGTGAGTAGGGAAGCTCGTTTTTCCCATAGCTAAGGGAAGTTTGTATCTGAAGGTCTCTTTGTTCATCAATCTTCTGATTGATTCTATATATAAGATAGTGATGTTTAATTAATTTTTATTACAATTAAGAATAGTTTGAATGAATAATTGTATTATTAGGTTCCTTTAATTAAAATGATCCTTTTCATTCAACTTATTTTATTATCTTATTTTTTGTCCCTACGTTTCGGCTCTTTGCCATTCTCAAGGGATCTACAAAAACTAGGGGACAAAAAATAAGAAAATAAAATAAGTTGAATGAAAAGGATCATTTTAATTAAAGGAACCTAATAATAGTGATGTTTATTCTCAAAGCATTACTTATATATTTATTTATTCATGAAAAGAAATAAAGATAAATTTCATATTGGAACGAGTAGTACCTATGAACAACAAAAAAATACATTACAAACGATATTTTCTAGTCTGTTAAGACTTCAGTAACAGACGGATTACAAGACAGCTAATAGTTATCATCGTTAGCTTAAAATATTATGTATGTCGGGAAGATTTATATTTTACTAGATAAAGAAATAATTGATGTTTAAAAGTAGATAAAGATAATTCTTTACGGATGGATATATGCAATGAATTATAAAATAGGGTAGCAAGAATTACAAAAAAATTTTGAAGTAGGCGAATCAGTGAAAAGGTGCATATAAGTTAATCAGTAAGGGTCTTGTGTTTACTGAAGTAGACAGATGAACGTGTAGTTAGCATATCGAGAATATAATCAGTTTTTTTTTTTGTTTTTTTTTTGAACGATCAGAAAAGACAAAGCAAGGAGATATTGCCTAAGGAAAGAGGGGTAAAGCCAATTCAACTCGATATACCTACCACAAAAATGGGAGCGTTTCAGAATCCCATATGTAAATCTCGTGAAACAAATGATTAGACTTTTGTGTCTCATGTCATTTTTTTCACAGTCCGCCTTACACGAGGCAACCGTAATCAAACTGAAGGAAAATGAGAGAAGTGACCTGAAGTATACGTGTTTTAAGTGGGATGAAAGTATAAAATCTTAAGAATGGTTTAGAAAAGCGATCGATTTTCTACTATATTTCTAAACATAATGTGTTTAAATACTCGGTCCACTCACTTGAAACTAGATCCCGTCATTCCGACCTTTACATTCCTATCTATAGAACTAAATCTTTTGATCACTCCTTTTATATCCGTTCCGCAACCATCTGGAATTCCCTACCTACTCATATTCGCCATGCTTCTTCCTTTCTCTCATTCAAATCTCACCTTTTATAACATTTTTTGGTATCCCAAATAGATGCACAACAAATATGAATCTGCAACTGACTTATTTTATGGATGTATTATTCGGAACAATCTCTTCTTTTTATTTATATATTTTTTTTACCATAACGTATATAAACTATGATTATTAAACTATTACGTTTCGAGATACATCTTATGCCTCATCTTCAGACCTTTAAAAATCAACTAAAATACAATTCAATAAATATTATAAGCAACCATACAAACAATAAAAAGCATTATCAATAATTTAGAATTCATTTATCACTTAAAATATTTACAATCTGTTTATAAATAACTTTATTAAAATTCTATTTAGATATATTTCCATATTATATCATATTATAGGTCATATAATAATGTAATATTATTCACATATAGTTCCTATATACGAATTATCCTGTCAATCTGTTAAAATAATCTATTACTTCACCATCACATAATAATTCTTTTAAACATTCATATTAATATCTACTGTTTATTTTTGTTATCTTAAGGGACATAGTCCCAGAATAAAGTTTTTATTATTATTATCATTATTATTAAATATAGTCTAATTGTTATGGATACGTCTAAGTTAACAATAATAACAGCGTGTATAATTAGAACGTATTGATTATTTAATTTTCACTTGCATGAAAACTAATAGAATTGTAAGATTGGTATACACGAAACCTTTGGAAAGGAACTCTATTTTTTTTGGACAATACAATAAATAGATTATTTTCTATTTTTTATCTAGTATCTATTGATTATCCCTATATTTTTCATAATTAGGATTATGTATAACTTGTATTTACAGTCATTGCAGTAAAGTTCGAGAATATGTTAGATGATGGGAATCTAGAATCCATGCCCAAAATTACTTTAATAATTTTTACTGCTCATCTGAAGTTGAATTAAATAGGTAGCGAAGGAATTTTCCCAAGTCAATATGCATTCTTAAATCTGTACCTGAATATATGTAAATTAAATTAATTTTAATTAATAGATAAAATACATTTCAGCTTATGGAATACATAACAATACTACCTCAGATGAGCTGCAACATGAGATACCTACGCACTCCACCTTAATCTATAATCAAGAATTATTCCGCTTAAGTTATTAGTTAAGAAAAAACAACTCCCTTAAATTTATTGTCATTTTCATAAAATAAGTTGGTTACCTTAAACTTTGAAATATGAACCTTTCTTGCTATAATTCGAATGCACAAGAACCAACACTTGTAAAATTACAAAATTCTTTAGAAGTATTATATAACTATGTTTTCACTGTAACTATCCCTGGAAATACCTAGAGAGAAGTGCAAGCTGCATGAAGGGTATTCTCCAGGGAACCCTAGAAAATTACTCAAGACAAGTAAGAGGGAGGCTGATTATTTTCTCTGAAGAGTTTTAATGCTCATTCTAGCAAGCAAGACAACTCCTCTGTCTCATAGAATTGTAAATAGATTGAAATTTAAATTAAACAGAGAACTTTTTTCACCAACAATACATTCTCGAAGCTAGCCTACTTAAAACATAAAAGTGGATTAATCAATTAATAATAAATGATTTTACTTTCACTTACCTATATATGAAATATATAATAAGGGAAAGTATTGCAATCGTGAAAATTTTCGAATTCCAGTTTTGAACGGAAATACTTGTTTTAGAATCCCTTGAGTGCAAATGACCTAGTCCTAAAAAAATGTGTGCGTATAAAAATGTCTAGCGCGAAAAAGATAATTCGTACAAAACTGAAATTTCATATTTAGGACAACTATACGCCCAAAATAATACAGCAACTTTTTCATCAAAATAAGCTAAGCAAAAGAGCCACTTTACACTATGCCTTTAGCGCCTTTATACGACTTTCTTAAAAACGGCTCTAACGCTTTTGATTAAACTCACGAAATCGATGTAAAATTGAAAGGTTTTTAAAATTATGTAGGTTCTTTTCTGATGGAAATAGTTTGACAGTGCTTAAATGCTGGTATCTTACATTTTCTTCTTTTAAAGTGTCTTTAATTTTGTAGATTCTATAAAAATAACTCTATCATATTTTTATCACTGATAAAAAAAACAAAACAAAAAAACAGATAAATATATGAACGACTATACTATCTAACTAACGAAGAAAACTGCAAACATATTTTTTAAGCAATTTTGTGTTTTTGAACATAAAGATAGTAATATAGATGTATAATATACTGTTGGAAAACTAAAGATTTTATAAAAAATATTATCTAATACACGAATTGTAAAAATAATGGAATGTAGTGAAAAGCCGATAAAACTAACTGATTATTATTTCAGACGATAATATAATAGACTATTAAATTAAAACACTTGTTTCTACTGAAATTTAATTTAATTAATTCATTACTAATTTATTTTCATCTATAAAGGTATTTAAATTTTTTTAAATTGATATTAACCACGGAGGTAAGTGAGAGTCGTGTGTTGCGTGCACCAGATTTGTTTAGTTTCACTTACCTATGTATGAAATGTATAGTAAGAGAAAGTATTGCGATTGTAAACATTTGCGAATTCCATTTTTCAACGGAAATACACGTATTAGGCTCTCCTGAGTCCAAATAACCGGAGGAAGATCTGTGGGAAGTTATATTCAAGTTTACATGTTGGAATCTGGTGTTTAATGAAGGGATAGAAGAACAAGTGGTAAGCACGTCAAGAATGTAAGAGTTTTTTTTTTTTTTTTTAATTTAAGGAGGGGTACTGCCGACGACGGAAAGAGGGGTAGAGAAAATTCAAGTCGTTCATACCTATATAAATGTAAATCTAATGAAGCAATTCATAAGTCATTATTTCACTTACTAATTAAAAGGAAAAATCTGCTCAAATAAAATATTTCGTTCATTAATTACTAACTTGATGGTACGTTAAAACCAAAAGAAATATTATTAATGGCCTAGAAGAATTAATGGTGCAGCCAAAACTGTCTAGAGCAAGAAGTGGCATTAATCTAGTACCTTTATGCTTTGCTAGGGCAACCTATCCTTCTCTTGCGAGACTAAATAATGAACCGCGTATTCTTGTTGAATAGATCCATTAGTTTTCTCTAGCCATTAGCCCACTCCCAATGCAGCCTTCTTGTTCTCTACCTATCCGCTTCTGATCCTTTGGTGGCGCACTAAATTTTCTCTTAGCCAGGAAAAAGTTCCCTATTTTCTCCACAGAAGGAGCATTCCGTGAGCTATTCTGTCCCATTATATGGCTGAAGTTATGAAGAAAAGAACAAAAACATAAATAACTAGATTTATTTCATTTTTTTAATTTGGTTTCGGGCCAGTTTTGGGATAGAGTAGAGATAAAAACATAATTTTGAAAATAGGAAGATAATAAACAGTAATAATAAAAAAATAAAAAAGATATGAAAATACAGGAGAATGGAATACGCCTTTAATTATGGCTTTTTTTTTGTTATTTTAGTTTAATTTTATGTAATTTGACTTTCCTTTTTTATATATTGTAAATATTGTATAAATGTAATCTTATAAGCAATATTATTATTGTCCATTGTGACAGATGGTAATATATCCGAATAAATAAAAAAAAAATTATGGGAGCGGCGTGGTATAGTGAATAGAGCACTAGTCTACTGTTCTCTGGGTCCTCGGTTCGAATTCCGGTTGTGACAGAATATTATTTATTCTTTTGTTTTAGCCGTGAGTTGATCCTGGAATTTGGAGACCCTCCTGGGGCAAACCCAGCCTCTATAAAGTAGTACACAAAAAAAGGAAAAAAACTTGGCAGCTAAGCGTGGTCTAGGCCGAAACATCTCATTGCACTGCCACTTGTTCAGAAACGGTACGAACTTCTATATGTACGAGTACTAAGGTCAAGACCCTTCATGAGTTGAAGCGGTACATGTTTTTAATTAATTTATTTTTAATACATCAAGATATTATAATATGATTTTCATTCTGAAACAGACCCTTCGTCGAAAACCTATAACATCTTTCCCTACAGTTTCCTTTAATGATATTTCGCTTGTCCCGGTTGTACTGATCCGCTATTTAAGACTCCTGCTTGACAAACGTCTTACATGGAATCCACATACAAGACAAGAAACTGCTCAACGTTTTCGGCTTATCCAATACTTACTAGACAGACGCTCTAACCTTTCCCTTAACTACAAAAGACTCATTTACATGACAATCATAAGGCCTATATGGACCAACGGAGTTGAGCTAGAGGGCTCTACTAAACCATCCAATTCTTCCCGTATCCTATCCTTACAATCCGAAATCCTTCGTAAAATCCTCAACGTTCCTTACTTTGTTACGAATAAAATTATTCATAAAGACCTCCATGTTCCGTATGTAGCCGATTTGGTCCGTACCAGGTATCATTCCTTCTGTGACAAACTCCATTTCTACTCTAATCCACTAGTTTCAATCCTTGCTTCCTCTACAATTCCTGATAATCCACCGAGACGTCTGAAGAGAAGATGGCCCGAGTTTAAAATAGATTTGGAGAGCTGCCAATGGGTAGTATCCCCAAATGTGGATCATGGCATTTGTATCTTCTATCATATTTACTAGATGTATATCATTATACAGTTGTAAATAGCAATAAATCTATAAAAATTGCTGGTAACTCCTATTTTAAATATATGAAGATATTTTGGTTAATGAAAAAATAATACAAATTTATAGTATAAAGTATGATTAAGTAAATAGAATCCCAAATGTCTCACCGATTTTGATGACATTTTTTTTTTATAAAACTAGACCCTAAACGATTAGATTCTGCAAATATTTGGGGTTCGCGAAATATACAACGCTCTCCAGGAGTTGTGTAAACCATCGGAAAGTTTTTCGCGTGAAAATCACATTTTATTAAATATCTCTGGTTCTAGTAAAGGTAGAAAAGTAAGTTCGGTGTCAAAATTACCCTATTTCAGAGCAAAATAATTATTATTAGCCATTACAGTTTATATATTAAAGTTTTATGCTTAATAATAACCCTAAAAATACAAGCGATCTCGCCAAAAAAGTATTTTGTATGAGGTGTCTTAAGACTTTGGTAATCACACCTAAAAAGGAAACTTAATATGAGCACAGTTTGCGTTTTTCGCGCAAAAACTTTCCGATTTTTTAACGCGACTAATGGAGAGCATTTACCCCTATTATTTTGCAAGTTCTGATGGTTTTACCTAAACAATTTCCATTTAAATCACCGAGACACATTTAGGATCATCTGCATGTTAGTTCATGTATATGAATAAAAACATTGTGAAACAAGGAATTTAATTATTATTTTCTCAGTATTAAGCTGTACAGTGGGATAAATAAAAAAAAATAATTTATGAAAAATATTTTTCATTAATATGTTTCAGAAAAATTCCAACGGTTTTATATAAAATTAGTCGATAATTAAAAAAAAATGTTGAGTTTAACATTAAATTATAAAAGACTCAGCTTAGTTGGTCACGGAAATAAAAGGGGTTTTGGAGAATAAGGAAGACCACATTCCTTCCAAAAATACCAGATAATTAGGTTTTCTGACTAGGGAATAAAAATATATCCTTTCTCGTTGTTATCAATATTTTAATTTTAAAATATCTATGGAGGTTCTCATTGATTTACCTACCTAAAGAATGGTTCCTCCCATTTTATAATTGATAAATAAAGGCATAGAAGCCCTTGAAAGGTTAATAGTGCATGCAGCGCATATATTGGGTTGATGCAAAATTAATGCAGGTTTCCTCTATTGCAATATCTTAATTCCAATTGTGTAAACAAAGCTAATCCTAACATTGATCATTATTATACCAAAACAAACCTTATCTAATACCCTCTCTTTCACCATGAATTTGTTTAGTAAAATCGTTTTGTTCAGTGTGTTCAAAGGTCTTGAATCGAATTGATTTTCGTCAAATTTATTTTTACGAATTTAAATTAGGGCGCAGCGCTGCGCAAACGGCTCGTAATATTAATGAAAATGAAATGAAAAGCAATTTTATTCTGGGACGAATAGTCCCCTAAGAATAACAAGAAAAGTACAATATACATGATAATTGTCTGGCCGTTTAAGACTTCAGTTTAACAATAAAAGATGAATTCTGTGACAGTGAATAGTTATCATCTATAGCTTTTAAATATTACATATGTTGGGAAGATTGATGCTTTAGGAGATGGCGAAATAGTTGGTGTTTAAAAGTGGATAATGATAAGGACTTACGAATGGATACAGGCAAGAAATTCCAAAATAGGGTAGCACGAATAATAAATGATTTTTTGAAGGAAGCAGATCTGTGAGAAGGTATATACAAGTTTATTGGTTGGGATCTAGTGTATACTGAATGGACAGAGGAACAAGTGGTAAGCATATCAAGAATATAAGGAGGTTTTTTTGTATGGAAAAATCGGAAGAGACAGACACCAAGGAGGTACTGCCGACGAAAAGAGGGATAGAGCCAATTCAACTCGGTATACCTTCTAGAAACATGGGAGCGCCTGGGGATTCCACATGTGAATCTAATGAAACAATTCATAAGTCTTTTGAGTCTCATATCGAATTTCTCAGACAGCCCGCCATATACGAGGCAACCGTAGTCAAACTGGGGGAAAATAAGCGAAGAGACGAGTAACATACGGGTTTTAGGTGGGATTGAATCACGAAATCTTAGAAATTGTTTTAGGATAGCGATGGATTTTCGGGTGATTTGAGAAATATGATTGCTCCAAGATAGGTTCTGATCAATAATGACTCCAAGGTTTCTTACTGAGGTGTGGAAGTGGATAGGTATGCTATTGAGGTAAAGGAGTGGATAATATGGAAGAGAATTTTGAAGCTTCTTGGAACCGATGAGAATGGCTTTGGTTTTTCCTGCATTCAACTTCAAATCATTTGCCGTAGCCCATGCGTTGATGTTGTCAATATCTTGTTGAAGTTTTTGGATAGCCTTTAGCATTTCGGAAGGATGGAAAGAAAGATAGATTTGCAGATCATCTGCATATAGGTGGTATTGTGAGTGGCGGATGCAGTCTGGGAGATCATTAATATAGATGGAGAAAAGAGTTGGTGAGAGTGAGGATCCCTGAGGAACACCACGTTTTAAGACAATAGAGGAGGAAGGAGGTTCATTTGGTATCATGACAGTTTGAGATCTATCGGATAAAAAAGAAATAAACCATTTTAGAACGCTGTTTGATATTTGAAGGTTTTGGAGTTTGGAAAGAAGGATGTTATGATTAACTGAATCAAAAGCTTTTGAGAAATCGAAGAGGATTAAAATAGTGATTTTTTGTTGGTCTATTGAGGATTGTAGGTCTTGGGTAATTTTTAACAATGCAGATTGAGTAGAATATTGCGATCGGAAACCGGATTGTAGAGGATTTAAAAGGTTTTTTTCCTCAAGAAAGTTGTTGAGCTGTGAGTGAACAATTCTTTCAAGCGGTTTGGATAGGTTGGATAGTATGGAGATAGGTCTAAAATCGGAAACTGCGGCGGGATTAGGAACTTTATTCAGTGGACGTGCGATGACTTTTTTCCAGGCTGTTGGGAAAATAGATTTTTGAAGAGAAACATTATAAATGTGTAGAAGGACAGGAAAGATGACAGGAAGACATAATTTAATTAATTTCACAGGGATTTGGTCGGGTCCATGATCGTTCGTTCTGGACTTGAGAATGGAGGAGAGCAATTCTTCAGGAGATATATCAGAAAAATAAAAATTTTCCGGATTGAAGGATGTCTGTGGTAAAGAGTAATGAGTAATATGGGATATAGGATGTGGTTCTGCGAAGTAGGAATTTAGTTCTTCGGGAGTAAATGGAACACAAGAAGAGGATTTGGAATTTATAATGGATAGGTTTCTAAGTAGTTTCCATTTAGTCTTAGGGTTGGGTGCTTGGGATAAGGAATTATGGAAAAAATGTGCTTTAGCACGGCGTAAGGAAGACTGAGCAAGGTTTCTTAGGGACTTAAACATGGTGAAATCATCTGGGGCTCGTGTGCGTCTAAATCTTCTCCTGGCGGCATCTCTTCTCCTCATCAACTCTCTTATTTCAGGACTGATCCATGGTGCAGCGGGGCGTTTAAAGGTTGAGGTCTTGAGTGGAGCATGGGTATTTAGAAATATAAGGAGGTTCGCAGAGAGGCATTCCACCATCTCGTTGACTGACGAAAAGGTAAAGATAGGTTCTAGGGCTTTGGATAATGGGTCGAAAAAAGGAGCCAATTTATCAGAGGATAGGGAGTCAAGATTTCGCCAGGATATTTGTTTTGGGGTAATTTTAGGAGTTGGGATATTATAAGAAATCTGAATGAGGTCATGGTATGAAAGAAAGGATACTGGATTCTGGGAGGAAGATAACAGTTTTTCGGAGGAATCTATTATGAACAGATCTAGCCACGTGCTTGTAGACTGGGTGTGGTGGGTCGGGTTGAAGGGTACTATGAACAGGTCCAGTGAATGAATGAGGTTGACAAAGTATGATCTGTCAGGAGAATCTAAAGAAAGGTTAGTGTTAAAGTCACCAGCTATTATTATGTTATTGTATAAAGGAACGTAGGTAAAGAGGGAGGATTCAAACGTGGGATCGAATCGGACGTGAGGAGGACGGTATATAGTCGCGTAAAGGAGAGAATGAGAATTATGAGAAATTTCGACAAATATATATTCTAAATGAGGAACATCTTGGGAAGGAGATTTATAAAGGATTTTTGATCTTAGGCTGTTATGTATGAAAAGTCCAACACCTCCGCCTGTTCGGTCGATCCTATCATGTCGATAAAGGGTATAATTAGGAATGGATATAGAGGAAGAGGATATGTTCGGTTTGAGCCAGGTTTCAGAAATGGAAATGATGTGATGAAAATTGCGTAAGAAGTAATTGAGAAATTCGTCGTAGTGAGCTGGAAGGGATTGGGCGTTGACGTGACAGGTCAATAGGATATCAGTCATCTGAAGGAGAATAGAGGGTACCTGTCAATAAGAAGGAAAGGTGGGATAAGGTTGGAACAAAAGCGTACAATATTTTTGAATTGAAAACATCTCTGGAAACGATGTAAAAAATATAAACGATAAATAAATAAAATTTAAAGAAAGACGAATTATTGACTCTAAAGGAAATTATAATTCTAGATTTAAAAGAGAAAAAAGAAAAAACTTTATATATATCGTAACGATTAATTAGGAGTCATTGTAAGCCTTCCAGGTCCTCAGGTTTGTTGATTATCATCACGGGTGACCCATCCTCTCTTCGACAGCGGACTCGACCTCGAGCGAACCAGACATACTTCACTTTATTAATGAAGTGTGGGGTCAGGGGGCTATTAATGAGTGCACGGTGCAGCGTTGGTTCCAGAAGTTTCGCAGAGGAGATTTCGACCTCGAAGACAAGGAAGGTCGGGGCCGTCATCTTGCTCTGGACAACGACCAGCTGAGGTCAAAAGTGGAACCAAAACCACACGAGAAATGGCGGCGGAACTCGGAACTCAAAAATTGCAACGTCTTTGCCCAGCATTGATGAATCGGAAGGGGCCGATCCTGCTCCACGATAACGCCAGACCACACGTTGCACAACCAACGCTTCGACGACTGCACGAGTCTGGCTACGAAGTTCTCCAACATCCGCCTTATTCACCTGACCTCTCTCCTACAGACTTCCACTTTTTCAGGCATCTGGACAACTTTTTGAGGGAGAAAAATTTTCAAAACCAGGACGACATTGAAAATTCTTTTCGTGATTTCATTGAGTCCAGGGATTCGGATTTTTTTTCTGGTGGAATAAGAAAGCTTGTTGAACGTTGGCAAAAGTGCATTGATTCAGATGGAAATTATTTTGATTAAATATATATGGTTAAAGTAAAGATATGGCGTATTTACAATACCTACTAAAAACCTGCATTAATTTTGCATCAACCCAATAGAAATCCTCCTTAGAATACCTTCGGGTAATAGAAGGACAAATGTCTGTGACACTTGTACATATCATATTTATATTTATATTTTGTGTAAAAATAAAACCAGAGGATATAAAAAAAAAAAAAAAAAAAATTAATTTACCTGGTTGTATGCAAATTACAGAAAAAGGGCTAATTCAGTAACGAAAACGAAAAATTAAGAATTTTAAATTAAGGGGATAAGGAAAAAACAACTACCTGTTTTTCATTTTACTATTTATCAAATTTAGACACTTCAAAATAGTTTCTGGGTTTTGTACTCAATTATTTCGATAGTAAATATATAAAGATATTGTTGTAATGCAAACAAAAATGTTGATGTTAAATATGATTAAATTGTCGTAAAAAAGTGAAAACAAAAAATCCAAGTAGATATTTATAGAATTATTTAAGCTAAATGATAAATATTGTGTATTTCAATTTTTTAACAGTTACTAATGATGATTTTTTTCAAATATTATAGTTATATGATTCTTGATCTAGGGAATTAGAATTAAATATTATTTTTTATATCTTGTGATTTTAATCAAATGAAGACCTAAAAGGGAGCTTCTCCATTCATTAGATAAAGAAAAGTAAATTTTTTTTCCTTTATCTTACCCTTTATTTATTGTTTACTATCAAGTAGTTAAATATTTTTAAAATTATATTTTTTCCACTAAAAACTCGAGAAACTGTATAATGAAGTACGGAAGATATAATAAAGTGAGATCCCATTTAGGGATATCAAAAGGTAAAATAATAAACCAAGATATCGAGAACGGAACGATGAAAAAGTATGGGTATAAAAAATACGAAAGGTACTATGGTATATTTTAAAATTGTTACAATAAAAAACTTTTACAGGCAGAACGAGTATAAAATGAAATGGTACATAATTTAAAAGAACTAGAAAAGTTAAGTTAGCATGGAATAAACCAGAGAGTCATAAAAAAAAAAAAAAATAAAATAAATAAACTGAGAAATAACACGTGGTAAGAATTTTAAAACGACGAACTTCATGTGCTAAGAAACATTTGGGGTAAAAATACGATACTTAATTCGGCCGAGATCACGCTCAGCCGCCAGGGTTTTTCCCCATTTTTGGGTAACCACTTTTTAGAGGCTGGGTCTGCCCCGGGAAGGTCTCCATACCCCAGGATCGACCCCCGGCTGTCGTGTAACAGAATAATAGAATAAATAATATTCCGTCACAACCAGGATTCGAACCCAGGACCCGGAGACTAGCGCTCTATCCACTGGACCACGCCGTTCCCTTATATTTATATGCTTTTGGTAAAACCTGGTATTGTTCAATTCCTTAGCCGAGCAATAAATGAATTGAACAATTGCTTCTAAATCTGACCTCGATACTTCTATCCAGGTATCTTTTCTTATTTCTTTCTTTTCTCTACAACCCCTGGCATTGCAGTACCAATTAAGTAATGATGTTGGTTTTAGGTTTTGAGGCGTGAAACCCCGAGGGTCATCAACACCTTTATTTCTTCGGTTTATTCTAGTACCTAAATTTTGTTGTAATGTGGTGAGCATTTTTTTCGCACTGTTGCGCGAAACACACTACTTTCACTTACATCCTTCATTAAAATCAATTAAACCACATTTAAATTGATTTAGAGATGAAAAAGGAAATTACATTGAGTTTCAATAGAACATGTTTTCATTAAAATATCTGTTACATGATTATCTGCAACAGTAAATTGTATCCACTTTTCGTCACTCTATTTTACCTTTTACAACTATCTGTAGGAGATAAAAAATGTTGTAATGTCTTTAGTTTTCCAATGGTATACCATACATTTGTATCTATTACTCTTCTTATGTTTCAAAATACAAAAATTTCATAAAAGTAATATTTTTGAGTTTTTCTCCATTTGTTGGACATCGAATTAGTTACACATTTTCTTGTTTTTTATTGATGCTAAAAAGAAGGAATGGTTACATTTTTAGAATCTACAAAAATCACAGGTACTTTAGAGTATAAGAAAATACAATAAGTCATCATTTAAGCCCAGTCAGACTATTTTAATCAGAATAAAACCTACATAGTTTAAAATCCTATTAAAGTTTACATCGACATAGCGAGTTTGATCAAAATCGTAAGAGCCGTTTTTAATACAATCGTTAAAGATGCAAAATGCATGGGATAAAGCAGCACTTCCGATCAGCAAATTATAGTGAAAAAGTTTCTGCAACATATCGGGCGTATCTTAAATATGAAATTTCAGTCTCATACGACTTGTCGCTCTCATGCTAGACCTACCACACACACACACCTTCGACTTGGTTGTTTGGACTCTGGGGACCCTAAAATGTGCATTTCCGTTAAATAATATTATTCGAAAATATTCAATATTGCAATACTTTACTATATATTGTATATATAAATAATTGAAAGTAAAAGAAATAAATATATGATAGAGTCATTCCCACACAATTATTGTATTATTATCATTCTTATGTACATCCCACTATTTAATTCAACAGCTTATGAACCTTATGAAAGCTTAGCTTATTTTCTTCATAAGGTCAAGATATTCCTGCCAGACTTATTTATGTCATGCTTATAATTTATTTTTGTTTAAATAATTCTATGCACCTGAAGAAGATTCACTGTACATTCTTTACTATTAATGTTTCTGAAAATATCTCTTAATGAATACATGTTGATTACATACAATGGTATGAAATCATGATGTTATTATAGAAACATTTAGTGGCTAATCAATCATTTGATCGACTTTGTATACGCACATTCTATTTGACTAGTTTGTAAAATATGTAATTATTCAATATGTTAGGTTTGGCTCCATTCACTTATTGATGTCATTATATATTACCTAAACAAAAAATAAGTTTCATTTTTGGCTACTACTGACCCTCAAACTTTCCACTCTACAACAAAAGGCTCATTTGCATAAACTATCTTCAGGCATATCTGGACTTAAATAGTTGAGCTTCGAGGCTCTACTTAACCATCGAACTCTACTCGTATTCAATCCTTGCAATCCTAAATTCTTCGTAAAACCCTCAACGCTCCTTACTTTGTTGCCGATAAGCTCATCTATAATTACATTAATGTAGAACTTGTTGCAGGCTTTACTCGAACCAGGTATCATTCATTTCCAACTTCAATAATAAATTTAATTATCAATAATTTCGATCTATGCTTCCTCATGACCCTCTGAATCATCTGAAAAGATGGCCGGGAAACCTTTTGATTCAGGATATATATTTTTTTTTTTTTTTTTTTTTTTTTATGGCTTTATTTAAAAAGTGTGCTGTATGTATATAAAATCCCCATCAAATTTACTATATAAATTTATTTAAATACAGTTGTAAACTTCAACACATATATTTTTATTATTATTGGGTCCTCAATGCTCCTTACTTTGTCACCAACAAACTCATCCATAAAGACCTTAATGCCCCATATGTTGCTGATTTGGCCGGTACGAGGTATCAATCCATGACAAACTCCATTCGCACTCTAATCCTTTCGTTTCAATCCTTTCTTCCTCTTCAATTCCTGACAATCCTTCGACGCGTCTGAAAAGGAGATGGCCCCGGGACCTTCTAGTTTAAAATATTTTTAGAGTGCTTCCATTGGGAAGTTTTCTACATGTGTTTCATACCTTTTTATATTTCATTCAAATTCACTTGTTGTATTACTTGTTATACAGTTGTAAATTCTAATAAATAAATAATATAAAAAAATATATATATAATTGGGCATAGTAAAAGAAAATCTCTAATTTTTACCTTAAGTTAATATTTAAGATACAAAATCAATTCTCGACCCGGATCACACCGGCCTTCTTACTCCTGACCCTGCACTAGCGGAACTTAATTACTCCTCGCCTGTTGAGAAGCTAAACGAACCAAGAAAAGGTAGTAATTAATTTTCAGGTCGATAATGAATTAATTACGGCGGTGAACAACTAAGTAGAAGTGTTCTTGGCATCTCTCTTTACCCGAGTTACTGTTCATTATTTCTCAATGCGATCTTAGTCCGGTTTTTAAAAAATTCTTTTTATGCTCTGATTGTTTGACTCTCTGGGTGATTAGCGTATATTATGAGGAAATTTAGTACGAAATAGTGTTTAACATTACAGTTTCGTCCTGATCCTAAACACAGGCTATAGGGAATTACGAAACCTCACGATGCTGTGACCTATGTTTTTGTGGAGCTTTCCAAAGCCCCAAAATTAGTTACTTTGAGAAAATTCTTTGGATTTAGACAAAAAAAAAAAAAAAAAAAAAATAATATATATATATATATATATATATATATATATATATATATATATATATATAATTATGCTAGAGAGTAAGTATTAACACTATGAATCCACCTTTAATACAAAATAATGAGGTTAAAAAATGATTAAGTTTAATTATTTGCTTGTCATTTTTGCTCGAGCTTAAGGTCCATACAACGATGTCGCATTAATACGACAGGTAAGCGACGATATCTGGTAGAACGACGATTTCTGGTGGATCGGCGACATCTGGTAATTCGACAAAACGATGTCTTCATTAAAAAAAAAGGTGGTGGAAAAGGACGCCTCACCTAAAATAAAAAAAACGATACTTGCTTCCCGGTAGCTGATTCGAACGGAACTCTCTAGTGGGCAGCAGATGCACTGTTATCTAGATAATTACTACACTATTAATTAATACTATATACACAAATAACAAAATATATCTCACTCGTTTCTTTTTAATTTAATTTTAAATTAAAAATAAAATAATTGAGATTCAAGCTCAAACATAATATGAAAAGGACCTAAAATTGTTTGTATGTGGACCAGACTACTTTTATAAGTGTTGGTTGTGTCCAGATGTTTTGATCGAATATTTGATGAATGATAAGGAGCTTAACGAGTCTTCAACACAGTGTATTATAATATTTCACATGTATGTTAGCTCCGATTCCTCTAACAATTACAATACCGACATCTAAAGCAATTCAACTCCACACTTAAACATGCTACGAATCCTAGAATTAATCGTATTCCGCTGAGAATAATGATAGCAAACCCTGGAACTCCCATCTCCATATGTATAACTTGGGATCCATTCTGTTTCCAACCGTATATGCCTCCTTTCCATGATTACAGATTGCTTTATTAAGAGTTAATTTAATCATTCTATATGTTTGCAGAATCATTTCAAACCCCTGCTTTGGATTATAATCGTCACTAATAGCGTACCTTGCAATGTTTTTACATTAGATATACACTGATTTAAAATAAGTTGTCCTAAAAACATACTATTTTAGTTTTTTTCTAGTTCCCTCTGAATTCAGAAATTTTAATGTTTGTAACTGATCATATCACATTATATATTTTAATATGTACAATTAACATATATATATATAGTGCCCAAAAAAACCAAAGGACCATTATTAATTCATATTATGAGGAAAAATGTATACAACAATAGTGTTTAGTAACAATAATAATATATTGGATCACCTGTAGGTAGCATGGTGGCTAGCATAACATCCTTCTAAAGGTCCTTAGGAAGGGACGTAAAAAGGTGGTCCCAAAACCGTGCGATGTCAGGAACTAAAAAAAATCAATTGATTAACTAAGAAATTTGAGCAATAAACATTAATTTCCTTTTACTCTTGGCCTGATATTTGCTTTGAAATTATCAGAATTGGAAGACAGTAGGTATTGGAACTGCTAGGACGTGAATAATGATATAGAAGAGGCATGATTAGATAGGGGATACCCGAAGGTTTAAGCACTATAGATAGGAATATAACGGTAAGTATGGCGTGACCTTGTCTTTTGTGTATTGTCTGACAATTTAAATCGCAGTATAATGTTAATAAAGGAAAGGAGCTATGAGTTAATAGTGAAGCCATGATCCTTGGAAATATTGTCTCCGATGGAAGGTTAGTAGTATGTTGTCATAAGTAACAACTATAACTCGTCGTATAACTAAGTCACTTGAGGACAAATCTTAAAAATATGTTCATAATTCGCTTTAGCCTGCTCTCAAGTGCAGTCGAGAGGCCCACATACAAGACACAGCAATAGTCAAAGGGGGGAGGGGGTAGTAGGAGAAGGCAAAAGCTATGGAAAACATTTAGGGTACGTACTTGAGGTTTCCAGGTAAGGGTTTAGCCGATGGTAATACCAAGGTTTTTGACTGAAGAACTGAAGGGGATTAGGATTACTAAGAAAGGTAGTATTGGATCTGAGGAGGGAAATGGAACTTATAACAATGGCTTGTGTTTTCATAGCATTTAGCCTTAGTTTATTAAGGTTTACCTACACACAAATGCCTTCCTCTCCTCCTCCTCCGGTCCAGTGGGCTGGCCTAATAGCGGTTTTCCACCCGTACACAAAATGTTTGTAGTACGGGTAGTTATGCCTATTGACCAGCCGGGGAAAATCGTTTTCAGTGAGGGCGTAGAGGCCTGTATCCCTCGATAATTTAGCCCTTAATGAATCGAAGGCGGTGCAGTCCATGATGACGTCCTCGGGAGTTTCCGGGATGTTGCAGCTAGGGCATAAGGGGTAAGGTATGATATTCATGTTATTAAATAGGAGAGGAGAGATGCTTAAGCCCAAGGCCACATCTCTGCCAAAAGGGTAGTATAAATTGACACATAGCATCCTGCTACGTATTTAAGTCCGATATAATAATAAATTAACCAAAACGTTGGCGTGCAAACATCATATTTGCTAATAATAAAATTAAACTAATAATCATATTTATTATGACGCCTCTACCCTTTCGGGTCAT
>JAJSOM010000045.1:0-66679 GCA_023052935.1 Piezodorus guildinii
CGTTAAATCACTGGGCCCCATCCAGCCCTACCAATGAATAGGAAAGGACGTGAGCCGTTTAAGCTGCCAGATAAGAGTAGATCATTTCCCCAAAGCACGTTTTAAATCTTAACGGGTTTTTCTTTTCCCTCGCCCGGTTCCGTTGTTCCACTTTGAACGACTAGTACAAATTGCTGTTAATGAAAGAGGGAAAACCCTCGGCTCTTGCGGTGCCGGGAATACGCAATCTTTAAGAGGCTGCGGTCGTTGGCGTAGTCTGTCAGCGGCTTCGGTTAATTTGACTTTTGACGGATTGTCTTAGGGCCAGTGATTTACTGAGTCCGCACTCACGTTTGGAGCCGATGGTTTCTTCAGCTTGTGCTGCATGGAGGAAATTTATAAGAAGGAAATAGCTTCAGCTTATATCCGCAATGAATAATCTTATCCCTAATCATGAAACCTTACATTAACATAAAAATCTAGTGCGGGCAACACACGACTTTCACTTACCTCAGTTTTGAAAATCGATTAAAGAATTTTCAAATACAGTTAGAGATAAAAAAATCGTGAAACTATTAAAGAATTAATTAAATTGAATTTATATAGAAACATGTGTTTCATTAAACAATCTATTATATTATAATCTAAAATAATCAGTTAGTTTTATCTTCTTTTCATCACTCTCTATTAATTTTTAAAAGCTTGAGTATAAGATAATATTTTATCTGAAATCTTTACCTTTCCAACGGAATATCATACATGTATATTACTGCTCTTATGTTCAAAAACGAAAAATTTCATTGAAAAAATATTTTTTCTGTTTTCTCCATTAGTCGTTTTTTAAATTCGCACAACTTACATACTTAGCTGTTATTTATCAACGCTAATAATATAATTTGCATTTAAGCCCTGTCAGCGAATTAAGTAACTTAGCAGCTGAATAATAACACGCATTCCCCACCTTTAAGAGGAACTTAATTTCATCCTGGATTTCATTTTTTCCTGTTATCATTGCACCTCAATACTTAAATTTCTCTACGTGTTCAAAAGTATGCCCTGATATGTCAATATCACCAAGATCGCCACCGTTTCTGCTACTAATCATATATTCCGTCTTATCGGTATTTAATTCGAGTCCTATTTCTTTACCGGTTTTTATTAACACACTTATATTTAATTGTATGGTTCCCGTGTCTTCATCTAGCAGTACCAAATCATCGGCATACCCTAACACCGGAATCCTTTCACCCATATTTAAACCTTTTCCAAATAAAAATATTAGGGTATAACTGTTTATATGGCTGTTGATAGGCAATTAAGTAATATGAAAAGCACTAATTCAAAGCATCATATCATAGCACTACCATTGATTTCAAAACGCAATATCTAAGCTAGTTGTTAGCCAAATTAAATGATTATTTTTTCCTTTGGTCCAAAATATAATTCTCTATCGAATGGTACTAAAAGTTAGTTATTTTTTTAATTCGTTATACGGATTCTGCGACTCTTGAAACTAAAGCTCTCAAATTTTGAGGGGAGGGCGAGATTTATTTTTTTTTTTTGGCTGATAACGATTATTGAAAATAATAAACCAAAAGCATTTATGCAGGACTGCAATACTATTTCCTTTTCATTTCTTTCGATTTTCATTCAAATAATTCAATTAAAATTTCTTGATTCCAGAACAGTTTACATTTTATCTTTATCAGCAATAATAACAGAGTTATCAGGGAATCACATCTCTTATTAGTTGTGGCTTGACCATATAAGATGATTTTTAAATTTTATTTTTTTTATTTTTTTTTATTTTTTTTTTTTTTTATTTTTTTTTTTTTAGTCTGGATCAAGAAATTATTTTCGATTATTCTCTGTTCAATGATAACCGATTTTTTATGTTTTTACATCTATTACACTGCCGGACCAAATTAAAGGATCACTTCAATATTTTGAAATTACTGAACCGTATAGGGTATTTTTGAAAATATTCTTTTTTCTTTTGAAGTCACACTTTATTGTAAGGATGATAAAAAATTCTTTTCTAGAAATTTTTAATAGGAAAACAAATCTAAAAATAAAAATGTCCTACAGTCTCAAAATGAAAAAGTAAATATTTGAAATGAAATGAAATAACAAAACTGAATATAATTGATTCCTCTTCGGTCAATGCTCTTCTGTTGGCCATCACAACGTTCTTACTAAACTCACAAGTAAAAACTAAAGTCTCTCGAATGTTAGAAAATCTTCAATAAGATGAATCTTTGCTAACTACTAACCATTTACTGATAGGAAGAAAGAAAAGAAGAGGATTAATTGACCCTTTTCTCCATAAACGGGTGGGAATATAAACAGGCAGAGGATTAACTTGATAAGATACAACACAAAGTCCAGTCTGGGACAAAGGAATTCCTATTTTTATCTCTTATGTAATAATAATATAAATATTTGTAAGTTATCCTTTAATTTTGTCCGACAGTGTATAACCTGTACTTGAATATACATATAATTTTTTTTTTTTTTTTTTTTTTATCGCACTTTACTGATTCTAAAACACTTTCTCTATCTTCAATAATAACTGAGTTATAAGCGTAATTTATGTGAAAAATTTCAATTTTGTTTTTCTTTTTTCTCTTTTATATGATTATTCGCGTTTTTTTTTGTTAAAAAACATTAATGATTTTTTTTTTCTATTTTCGAAAATAACGTAGTTACAAGCGTATATAGCAGCGAGATTTCTTTTTTTTTTTTTTCATTTTTCATGTTTTTTTTTGTTGTTTTTTTTGTCCATAAGGCTTTACTAATTTTATTAAGGAATACAATAAGTAAGTAAGGAATACAATTAATTAAATAACCTATATGACGAATATCTTGAGAGTCATTTATACAATGAATAATTAAACCAGCACATAAAAATATCAAAGCCTTAAAAAAAGCATGAGTTAATATATAAAAATAATAATACTAATAAAATCCCATAAATAAAATACTTATTATTAAAGTAGTAGTACTTAAAGTAGATAGAGCAATAATCTTTTTCAAATCATATTCAAAATTAGCTGCTAATCCAGATATAAATATAGTTAAACAAGAAATTAATAAATAAACATTTAAATTATATATATTTATTAATTCACTAAAACGAATTAATAAATAAACTCCTGAAGTAACTAAAGTTGAAGACAACTTTACCAATAATACCACAAATTATTATTCTTATATATTAAACTATTTAAATTCTAAAAAAAAAAAAAAAAAAGCAAAAGTATCAAATTTTAAAATTATAATATTTAAAGGTACAAAATGAAAAATAATCAATATATATTCAGGTAGATCTACATAATTAAAATAAGACATACCACTATATCCAAAGGCTTTACTGATTCTAAAAAACTATACATACTTTTCTCTGTTGAAAATAACTGAGTTATGAGCGTATTTATGTGTAAAATTTTAATTTTTTTTTTTTCACTTTTTTAAAATTGTTTTGTTTTTGTTAAAAAACACTTATTATAAGGTGTTTATTATTATAATAAAAACGATTATCCTTTATCGTTCAATGATAACCGATTTTTTATGTTTTTACATATATTATAACCTGTTACTTGAATATACATATAATTCTTTTATTTTATTTTTTTTTTAATGCGCTTTACTGATTCGAAAACACTTTCTCTATCTTCAAAAATAACTGAGTTATAAGCGTAATTTAAGTGAAAAGTTTAAATTTTTTTTCTTTTTTCTCTTTTACGTGATTATACGCTTTTTTTTTTTTTTTTTTTTTTTTTAAACAATCATGAATTTTTTTTTCCATCTTCGAAAATAACGTAGCTACAAGCGCATATATCAGCGAGATTTTAATTTCCTTTTTTTTGTTTTTTTTTTTTTGTTTATTGGACTTTACTGATTCTATAACACTATACATACTTTTCTCTGTCAAAAATAACTGAGTTATGAACGTATGTATGTGTAAAATTTTAATTTTTTTGTTTTCTTTTTTCACTTTTTTAAAATTATTTGCGTTTTTATGGTTAAAAAACACTAGTAATTTTTTTTTTTTTATATTTTCAAAAATAACTGAATTATTGAATAAAATCCTTTTAATCTTGTACTGAGTATGCAATTATAAACAGGCGTTAAATATTTTCATTTCCTAAGACATATGTGTCCTCAGCGGATATCTTACAAGAATTCAGCCTAGGTTTTGGACCTCCGTGTTAGAAGACCTACTTAAAAGAGAGAGAAGGAAGTGGAGACGGTCCCATCGGTTTAATCTCGTGAGCTCCCCTCGTTAGGGATCGGGCGTGGAGGTGCCATAATGGGCCGAGCTACCTCCAGAAGTGCGGCAGTTAGAGCTGATGCCCGCTTCCCGCAGGGCGGCCCTATCTAATCAACCTCCACGGCCGCCGTTCTTTAACGCCGCTCATCCGGAGTCTTCTCCTTGTACCTATTTACACAGCTCAACTAGGAGGAGTCCGAGCTAAATGATAGGCTGATAAATGAATCGGTTACTTAGCATGAATCTATAATTACACAGGAAGAGGTAGGATTTAGTTTTGATTTATTGTTTGCTTTTGTTTTAATGTTTCATTTATTTATTGATATTTTCAAATACAGTTAGAGATTAAAAAAAATCTGGTGCGGACAACACACGACTTTCACTTACCTCGATTTTTAAAATCAATGAAAGAATTTTCAAATACAGTTAGAGATAAAAATACGCGAAACTATTAAGGAATTAATCAAATTGAATTTATATAGAAACATGTGTTTTATTAAAAAATCTATTATATTATTATCTAAAATAACCAGTTAATTTTATCTTCTTCTCATCACTCTCTATTAACTTCTAAAAGCTTGTACTGCTCTTATGTTCAAAAACGAAAAATTGCATTAAAAAAATATTTTTTCTGTTTTCTCCTTTAGTTGGGTATCGAATTTATTCAATTTATATATTTACCTGTTTTTCATCAGCGTTAACAAGATAATCTAGTTATTATTATTGAATCTATAAAATTAAAGGTACTTTAGAAAAAGAAAATTTAAAATATCGGCATTTAACCTCTGTCAGACCATTTTTATCCAAATAAAACCTACATGATATTAAAGCCCATTAAATTTTACATCGATATAGCGGGTTTAATGAAAATCGTCAGAACCGTTTTCGAGAAAATCGAAAAAAGGTGCAAAATGCATGGTATAAAGTGCCTCTTCTGGTAAGCTCATTTTGGTGGAAAAAAGTCTTGTCACGTTTCGGGCGTATAGTTGTCTTAAATATGAAATTTCAGTTTCATAGGACTTACCGTTTCCACCCGGGAGTTACCACACAGACCTTTTTGCGGGACTTGGTTATTTGGACTCAGGGGACCCTAAAACGTGTATTTCCGTTGAAAACTGGAATTCGAAAATTTTCACGATCGCAATACTTCCCCTTACTATATATAGTAAGTGAATGTAACTAGAAGGCCATCTTCTTTTCAGACGCCTCGAAAGATTGTCAGGAATGGAAGTGGAAGCTAGGATTGATACCTGGTTCCAGCTAAACCAGCTACATAAGGAATATTAAGGTCTTCATGGACTTGGAAAATGCCAGGAGGTGGAACTAATCAAATTGACCATGTGTTGATATCTTCCAGACATGCCTCGGATATTAATGATGTTCGAGCCTGCAGGGGACCGAATTGTGATTCTTATCATTATCTATTAAAAGCCGTTTTCAGACACAGGTTGGCTTATAGTCGCCGAGAAGCTGAAGGTTGAAGAGCAACTGGTCCTATATGAAGACACTCTTAAGAATAAGCTGCAGAACTGCGAAGAGAATAGTGACAATGAAGAAGAGTGGACACATTTAGAATGAAGATATTCTAAAGTTCATTAAATCGAGAAGAATTAGTTGGTTGGGTCATATCGAGCAAATGCCAGTTGAAAGGATGCCTAAGAAAGTTCTGCGCGAAACGTTTCCAGGAAAAAGAAAGAGGGGACGTCCACGTAAATGTTGGATTAAAGACGTGGAAGAGGATCTATCTAAAATTGGAGTGACCAACTGGAGAAGGCGGGCCATGGACAGACAAGAATGGCGAATCATTGTTGCAGAGGCCAAAGTTCACCTTGGACTGTAGAGCCGGAGAAGAAGAAGGTCTTTATGGATGAGCTTATTCGTGACAAATTGAGGAGCATTGAGGATTTTTCGAAGGATTTTGGATTGTAAGGATTCAAGACGGGAAGGATTTGATGGTTTAGTGGAGCCCCAAAGCTCAACCCCGTAAGTCCAGATAGGTTTTATGATGATCATGTAGGGGAGTCTTTTGTAGTTAAGTGGAAGGTTAGAGCATCCGTCGAGTGTGTTGAAGTAACCGAAAGCGGCGAGCAGTTTTTTGTCGTTTCAAGCTAGTGTGGGGATTCCATGTTGGACGTATGTCAAGTAGAAGTCCTAGGTAGCGGATCTGTTCAACTGGAACTAGCGGAATATTATTAAAGGATATTGTAGGGCAGTTTTTTGTTTTTAAATTATATTAATACTAGTATTATGACGAATGATTATTGATATAAACCTAATCTTGCTAACCAACTTACAATTTTACCAAAATGAACCGGGTTCCTTCCAGGATGGGTACTGGTTTCGGGAGGAAACAAATGTAGTTCGACTGAGTACTTTGTTACAACAATAAGTTAACCGAACCCGAAGGTTCAATGCCGATACCACTAAATGTTGCCTGCACAGATTCATCCAATGATCAACTTTTGAAGCACAAGCCCTAGAGATCAGACTTGACGAAATCATCCCATCGACGCCATGGCCTGCCTCTCAGACGTCTACCAGTTGGTTTAGTCGGTATACGCTCTTCACAGAGCCTAACGAATTTCCACTCCTATTCGAGACGTCGCAACCCTATAAACTCAATAATACTGACAGTGTAAAAGTCCCGTAATTTTGGGTTCGGTGACCTTTTGAACTATCCAATTGCCTCATCTCTCCAAATATTTACGTAAAACCTAAAGGCGTTGTTCATCCTTCGAAGTAAGCAACCACGTTTCACATTTGTACAGTGCCATCGGAAAAATAATAGTTTTATAAATCATAATCTTTAAGCTTCTTGATAATCCGTTCCTACCTCACTAATAGAACCTTTCAAGTAAATCATAACCTTTCCTACTCTTACATATTTTCTCAGTCTGCAGGTGTACCTCAGGGAGTATCTTAGGTCACATTCTTTATACGGTATATACAGCTGATATCTCACTCCATCCTAGCACTGTCCTCACAACTTACGCGGATGACACTTGTGTGTTATCCGTCCATAACCAACCAAACCGCTGCATCCCAAATCCTTCAGTCCCACACCACAGCCATTGAGGTATGGTGTCGGAATTGGAGGATTAAAATAAATCCTAAAAAATCCCACCAAATTACCTTTACCCTTCGTCGAAAACCGATGACCTCCTGCCCTACCGTATCCTTTAATAATACGCCACTCATACCTGTTGAACAAATCCGATACCTAGGACTCCATCTTGACAAACGTCTTACATGGAACCTTCACACGAGACAAAAACGACAGGAAACTGCCCGTAGATACCGATTACTACAACACTTACTAGACAAACGTTCAAAACTTCCAATTCACTACAAAAAGCTCATTTATATCACTGTCATCAGACCAATCTGGACATATGGAATCTAGCTTTGGGGCTCTACTAAGCCATATAATTCCTACCGCATCCAATCCTTACAATCCAAAATCCTTCGCAAAATCTTAAATGCTCCTTATTTCGTCACAAATAAAATCATCCATAACGACCTTAATATCCCATTTGTGGCAGACCTTTCTCGTACCAGATATACCACTTTTAATTCCAAACTCCCAACTCATATAAACCCTCTTGTCCGCAACCTATCAACCTCGCATATTCCTGAAAACCCTCCAAGGCGATTGAAAAGAAGATGGCCTCGGGATCTACTTACTTAAATAAACATCGAAGTACTACCGCTGGGTAGTTTCTTCACAAGCCTTATCCGCCTTTTATTATAATCCATCACTTTTACTTATTGTATTTATGTAATATACAGATGTAAAATTCAATAAAATATAATTAAAAAAACAAAAAAAAAACATGGTTTCTCGATAACATTACGATTTTTTTTCGTGATTTAGCATTGAGAAAAAAAAAATTAAAAATAAAGATAGAGAGAGAAAAACAAAATAGTTCAAAGAGATATTATACTAAATAACCTGCCAAGCAATACCTGATTATGTGATGTCACTTATTAAAAATACAAAAGCTTACCTTAAGTACACCAAAATTAGCCATCTTTTATCTACAACGGTAATGCAAGCTTATTTATCTGATTTATTATTTATTTATTTACAATTGGTTTTGTTTGTGTTCTAATGTTATTTGCCATCTGCAAAAAAGTGCAATAAGCAAAATAACTTCCGAAAATCGGTTAAATTAAGGCATCTCTATAGATCACCGCCTCAAAAGTCTTCGGGATAGGTTGTACGGGTTAGTGTGGGATTTAAGTGTTTGGGCCGATGGGTTCATGTAAATCAGTCTGTCATGAAATCTTTTATAATATTCTGTGGCTGTGTCTGAAACTGTGAGTATGTCCAAGTCCTTGTGAAGTAATTCGTTGGTTACATAAAACGGTGCATCCACGATTTTTCGCAATTTTTTGATTGAAGAGACTGAACTACCGCTGGGTAGTTTCTTCACAAAACCATATACGCCTTTTATTATAATTCATCACTTTTACTTATTGTATTTATGTAATAAACAGTTGTAAAATTCAATACAATATAATTAAAAAAAAAAAAAAAAAGTTTCTTGAGAGAAGCTACTGAATGATTAAATGCATTTCCTGCCTTTGTAAGCAATTCGCACGTTTGTAAGAGTAATTATTTGTTGTTTCATATTTTAATAGCCTTCAATTAAGCTAAATGCTGCTTACAATAATTTCGATTTAACAGATTTTATTGGATCAGAACCTAAGTACTTACCGAACGCCAGAACTTCATATATTTTATCATTACTGAGAAGTTTCTTAAGCTTAGTTTTTCATTCATAATCTGGGGATTTGTCATATGGACTTTGATCTGGAGGATTATACATTAAATATGCACAGTGAAGCCACGTGATTGCATGGTTATCATAATCGGCTTAGAACTCATGTAATAGATATATAATAATCCAGGTGATCCTAATCGTTACTGATAAGAACGGGAAAAATAAAAACTGACAGTATCCTTAAAAACCGATTCGAAACGAGATTCCTCTCAGTCAGTGACAAAATGTTGAGGATAGTATTCGTCTTCGCGTGCTTCGGGTTCTGCCTCTGCCAGTCCCGGCAGCATCAGGTCGTCGACTTCGTCATCAAGCAGGCCAACCGCGCCATCAAGGAAACCTTCAACAACACCGTCCTCCGAGACAGGTTCGACTACAGGATCAACAACTATTTCACTTATGCGAGCAACTACACTCTCGGAGACTTCTCTTCGGCGGAGAGGGCGACCAACGCCCCGATGTCGGTAATGAGCGTGAGATGCGGTCCTAAAACCACGCGGTTCCTTCTGAACATGGAGGTTAGGATGAAGCAGTTCCAACTTGCTTATAATGCAAATTGGAAACTGTTCTTCTTGAATTACATGGGGAACATGACGGTGAACAACGATGACCTCAGGGGGCGAATAACTGGAGAGATAGTCGTCGACGTCACCAAGAATCCTAGAAAGGAGACAGCTTGTTTCCCGAAATGGAAATCTCTAGCCGTGTCACGATGGGGTGAATTCAAGCTGAACTTTAGCAACGACAATATCTTTTACAGGCCCCTGGAGAAGATACTGTCCTTCATCCTTACAGTCCATGTTCCCAAAGTGGTCAGCGTCATAACATCCAGTTACAGTTCCAATTTGAAAATCCCAGAGAGCTTCACGAAGAGAATATGTCCCTATTTTTGGAAGCTAGCTAGAAAGCAATGGTGAAAATTAAGATCAGAGCTTTAACAAACATTTCATGTAATCTCATAATATTTAAGAATTACAATTGTAACATATAGATATTGTGATAATTAAAAGTGTTAAGTGTAAATTAAATATATCCAGGTAGAGGTAGAACTGCGTTCCTGTAAAGTTGATCAATTTACATTTTACTAAATGTACATTTGAATGAAACTCTACCCTAACTGAGAATGTGGAAGTTATTTGCTGTGAAGAAGAATACTCATGAAAAACGATCTGTCAAACTTTATATTTGTGTTTTGTTATAGTTAATAAAACTTTTAAAAAGAAATTTATGTATTTATTTTATTTTATTTATTTAAATCCTACGAGAAAACCTAATAACTGTTTTTTTCAAGTAAGTATATGAAAACTTTAGAGCCATTCCATTTTTCTCTTATTTAAATTCATATGTCTAAGGAAATGAAAATATTTTGAAAATTTTAACTGTACAAATAGTAAATGCAACTTTTACATACAAAATATATTTTATTTTACCTAACGTCCGTTTAGAATTGCATACTCAGAAGAGGATTAAAAGGATTTTGTTCAATAACTCAGTTATTTTTAAAGATAGAAAAAAAAAATTACTAGTGTTTTTTAACCATATAATTTTTAAAAAGTGCAAAAATAAAAAAAAAAATTGAAATTTTACACATAAATACGCTCATAACTCAGTTTTTTTTTTGTTTTTTTTACAGAGAAAAGTATGTATAGTATCAGAATCAGTAAAAAAAAAAAGGAAAAATGAAAAAAATTGAAATCTGGCTGATATATACGCTTGTAACGACGTTATTTTCGAAGATAGAGAAAAAAATCATTATTGTTTTTTAACAAAAAAAAAAAAAAAAAAACTCGAATAATCATACAAAAGGGAAAAAAGAAAATTTGTCTCATAAATACGCTTATAACTCAGTTATATAAGAAGGTAGAGAAAGTGTTTTAGAATCAGTTAAGCGATGAAAAAAAAAAAAATAAAATAAAAAAAAAAATATCATATGTATATTCAAGTAACGGGTTATAATAGATGTAAAAACATAAAAAATCTGTTATCATTGAACGATATAGGATAATCGATTTCTATAGAGTGCTTTATGAATAAGAACCCTTATAATTATAATTTTAAACTGTCATATTGAAAGATGACCTTTCTGTTTTCGCTCTGGTTCCGATTATTAATATATTTTTATAAGAAAGGTACTAATACAATTTATTTTTACATTTTTACTTTCACTTACTATATATAGTAAGGGGAAGTATTGCGATTGTGAAAATTTTCGAATTCCAGTTTTCAACGAAACACATTTTAGGGTCCCCTGAGTCCAAATAACCAAGTCCCTTAAAAAGGTCTGTGTGTGTGTGTGTGTGTGTGTGTGTGTGTGTCTGTGTGTGTGTGTGTCTGTGTGTGTGTGTGTGTGTCTGTGTGGTAACTCCCGGGCGGAAACGGTAAGTCCTATGAAACTGAAATTTCATATTTAAGACAAATATACGCCCGAGACGTGACAAAACTTTTTTCATTAAAATGAGCTTACCAGAAGAGGCACTTTATACCATGCATTTTGCACCTTTTTTCGATTTTCTCAAAAACGGTTCCGACGATTTTAATTAAACTCGCTATATCGATTTAAAATTTAATGGGCTTTAATATCATGTAGGTTTTATTTGGATAAAAATGGTCTGACAGGACTTAGATGCCGATATTATAAATTTTTCTCCCTAAAGTACCTTTATTTTTTTAGATTCAATAATAATAACTAGATTATCTTGTTAACACTGATGAAAAACAGGTAAATATATAAATTAAATAAATTCGATACCCAACTAAAGGAGAAAACAGAAAAAATATATTTTTAATGAAATTTTTCGTTTTTGAACATAAGAGCAGTAATATACATGTATGATATACCATTGGAAAGCTAAAGATTTTAGAAAAAATATCATCTCATACACAAGCTTTTAGAAGTTAATAGAGAGTTATGAGAAGAAGATAAAACTAACTGATTATTTTAGATAATAATATAATAGATTTTTTAATAAAACACATGTTTTTATATAAATTCAATTTGATTAATTCCTAAAATAGTTTCACGTATTTTTATCTCTAACTGTATTTGAAAATTCATGATACTGATACTGAAATGCATTCTGATACTGAAATTTCATATTTAAGACAAATATAGCATTTCCAAGTCAATTGTAACTTTTTCCAAGTCAAATGTAACCTTTTCCAAGTCAAATGTAACTTTTTCCATTTCAAATGTCACCTTTTCCAAGTCAAATGTAGTTTGAAGGATGAAAAGAAATCATTGGAATTATGTTATTCGCGTGGAAAAAAAAATAAAACAGAATAAAAGTTTAATTCTGACCCAATATTCGTTGGATGATACTTCAACACGTATGCTAGACTAGAATCAAAGTGACATAATACTAAAAATCTGGTGCGGGCAACACACGACTTTCACTTACCTCCATTTTGAAAATTCAATGAAAGAATTTTCAAATACAGTTAAAGATAAAAATACGTGAAACTATTAAAATATTAATTTAATTAAATTTCTATAGAAACATGTGTTTTATTAAAAAATCTATTATATTTTTATTTAAAATAATCAGTTAGTTTTATCGGCTTTTTATCACTCTTTATTAACTTTTACAAGTGTGTGCATTAGATAAAATTTATTCTAAAATCTTTAGCTTTCCAACGGTATATTTTAAGTGTATATTACTGTTGCTATGTTTAAAATAAAAAAAATTGCATTAAAACAATATTTTTTCTGTTTTCTCCTTTAGTTGTTTTTTAAATTCGCACCACTTACATATTTAGCTGTTATTTATCAATACTAACAAGATAATATAGTTATTTTTATTGAATCAACAAAATTAAAGGTACTTTAGGGAAAGAAAATATCGGCATTTAAGCCCTGTCAGACCATTTTAATCACAATAAAACCTACATGATATTAAAGCCCATTAAATTTTACATCGATATAGCGAGTTTAATCAAAGTCGTCGGAACCGTTTTCGAGAAAATCGAAAAAAGGGGCAAAATGCATGGTATAAAGGAGCTCTTCTGGTAAGCCCATTTTAATGAAAAAGGTTTTGTAACGTCTCGGGTGTATATAGCATTTCCAAGTCAATTGTAACCTTTTCCAAGTCAAATGTAACTTTTTCCAAGTCAAATGTAACCTTTTCCAAGTCAAATGTAACCCTTTCCATTTCAAATGTCACCTTTTCCAAGTCAAATGTCACCTTTTCCATTTCAAATGTTACCTTTTTCCAAGTCAAATGTCACCTTTTTCTTCACTTCTAGCCTTAAATATTCCGTTTTATTTATTTATTTATTGAAAAATAATTAGTTTAATTAACATTATGACTTTTTTAATAATTTTGGCATATAATAAATGATATTTTTTTTGGGTCTCTTAGATATTTGATATCAAGTTCTGTTTTTTACTAGCTAATATTTAAAAAAATTAATTATCGTCTATTTAGTTTTAAGATAGTTGTTGATTTTGATTTTTTAGATAGGAGGGGTAGTTTTTTGGAATAATTAATGTGTTTTCGGGTATTATAATTAAATTTTTCGAGCTGTATTTTTTATCGCTCTCGCTTATTTTAACTAAAATTTATTTTTTATGTTTCATATTGATATAGGTGTTGAAAATTGTGTTTCGGGTCCTATAATTATGTTTTTTTAGTTTTATTTATTTATCGCTCCCGCGCATTTTAACTCGAATTTACTTTTAATGTTTTTTATTTATATAGAGATAATTAATGGGCTTTTGGGTGGTTATGATTACGTTTTTGAGCTGTATTTTTTATCGCTCATGCGTATTTCAACTCGCATTTACTTTTAATGTTTTTTATTGCTATAGGGATTAATTATTTTGCTTTCGGGTGGTTATGATTACGTTTTTCGAGCTGTATTTTTTTCGCTCGCGCTTATTTTAACTAAAATTTACTTTTTATGTTTCATATTGATATAGGTGTTGAAAATTGTGTTTTCGGGTCCTATAATTATGTTTTTTTAGTTTTATTTATTTATCGCTCCCGCGCATTTTAACTCGAATTTACTTTTAATGTTTTTTATTTATATAGAGATAATTAATGTGCTTTTGGGTGGTTATGATTACGTTTTTGAGCTGTATCTTTTATCGCTTATGCGTATTTCATCTCACATTTACTTTTAATATTTTTTATTAATATAGGGATTTCTTAATGTTCTTTCGGGTGGTTATGATTACGTTTTTTGAGCTGTATTTTTTATCGCTCATGCGTATTTCATCTCACATTTACTTTTAATATTTTTTATTAATATAGGGATTTCTTAATGTTCTTTCGAGTGGTTATGATTACGTTTTTCGAGCTGTATGTTTTATCGCTCATGCGTATTTCAACTTCTATTTACTTTTAATCTTTTTATTTTTATAGAGATCTATCCTTGTGTTTTCGCGGGGTTATGAAAATGTTTTAAAGCTTTTTTATTATCACTCGTGCGGATTTCAACTCGCCTTTATTTTTGATATTTTTTTATTGATATTGGGATTGATTGTTTTGTTTTTGGTTCTCATTATAACGTTGCTGGAATATACATCGTTTAGGTTTTTTTTTTTTTTTTTTTTTTTATTATTATTATTTTATTAAAGGATTAGTTGTAGTTCCTTTTCTAGCGTCCTGAGTAATTTTTTCAACTAAATCTTTTGTAAAGGATCCGCTTCCTAACTTGGTCTTACAATTATTTGATAATTTAATTGAGGAATCGTTTATTCTATTTTCGGGTGTTCTGATAACATTATTTGAACCAAATTTGTTATCGCTTTTACTCATTTTAAGTTACTGTTTCTATTTCATAAATATTCGATAGAGGGATCGTTTATAGTGTTTTCGGGAATACTAATAGAGTTTATGACATTTATTTATAGCTAGTGCACATTTTAACTTAAATGAAAAGTGATCTAGAAGAATGCGCAATCGCGATGTAACGTCCAAATCAAAAATGTAATCAGATCCTGCAAAAAAACAATAAATAATTTTTACATCATATTATAACATAATACCTACGGTTTGTAGAAATTCCCAAGCGCATAAAAGAATAAAGTTCAAAGCACGTTATGAGAATCCCCTAAAACAAAAACAAAGAAAGACCACTGCATATGCAAGTTTAAATGAGAGCAAGCGACAATAAAAACAGCTTAAACAACGTAATCACAAGACCCGAAAAGATAATTACAAACGTCTATAACAATAAAAAATATCAAAAGTAAATCCGAATTGAAATACGCATAAGCGATAAAAGATACAGCTCAAAAACGTAATCATAACCACCCAAAAGCACATTAATTATCTCTATATAAATAAAAAACATTAAAAGTAAATTCGAGTTAAAATGCGCGGGAGCGATAAATAAATAAAACTAAAAAAACATAATTATAGGACCCGAAAACACAATTTTCAACACCTATATCAATATGAAACATAAAAAATAAATTTTAGTTAAAATAAGCGAGAGCGATAAAAAAATACAGCTCGAAAAACTTAATCATAACCACCCGAAAGAACATTAAGTAATCCCTATATCAATAAAAAATATTAAAAGTAAATATGAGTTGAAATACGCATGACCGATAAAAGATACAGCTCAAAAAACGTAATCATAACCACCCCAAAGCACATTAATTAATCCCTATATCAATAAAACACATAAAAAGTAAATTTTAGTTAAAATAAGCGCGAGCGAAAAAAATACAGCTCGAAAAACTTAATCATAACCACCCGAAAGAACATTAAGTAATCCCTATATCAATAAAAAACATTAAAAGTAAATGCGAGTTGAAATACGCATGAGCGATAAAAAATATAGCTCGAAAAACGTAATCATAACCCCCCCCGAAAGCAAAATAATTAATCCCTATATCAATAAAAAACATTAAAAGTAAATGCGAGTTGAAATACGCATGAGCGATAAAAAATACAGCTCGAAAAACGTAATCATAACCACCCGAAAGCACATTAATTAATCCCTATATCAATAAAAACCATTAAAATTTAATGCGAGTTAAAATGCACGCGAGCGATCAAAAATACAGCTCGAAAAATTTAATTATAATACCCGAAAACACATTAATTATTCCAAAAAACTACCCCTCCTATCTAAAAAATCAAAATCAACAACTATCTTAAAACTAAATAGACGATAATTAATTTTTTTAAATATTAGCTAGTAAAAAACAGAACTTGATATCAAATATCTAAGAGACCCAAAAAAAATATCATTTATTATATGCCAAAATTATTAAAAAAGTCATAATGTTAATTAAACTAATTATTTTTCAATAAATAAATAAATAAAACGGAATATTTAAGGCTAGAAGTGAAGAAAAAGGTGACATTTGACTTGGAAAAGGTAACATTTGAAATGGAAAAGGTGACATTTGACTTGGAAAAGGTGACATTTGAAATGGAAAGGGTTACATTTGACTTGGAAAAGGTTACATTTGACTTGGAAAAAGTTACATTTGACTTGGAAAAGGTTACAATTGACTTGGAAATGCTATATACACCCGAGACGTTACAAAACCTTTTTCATTAAAATGGGCTTACCAGAAGAGCTCCTTTATACCATGCATTTTGCCCCTTTTTTCGATTTTCTCGAAAACGGTTCCGACGACTTTGATTAAACTCGCTATATCGATGTAAAATTTAATGGGCTTTAATATCATGTAGGTTTTATTGTGATTAAAATGGTCTGACAGGGCTTAAATGCCGATATTTTCTTTCCCTAAAGTACCTTTAATTTTGTTGATTCAATAAAAATAACTATATTATCTTGTTAGTATTGATAAATAACAGCTAAATATGTAAGTGGTGCGAATTTAAAAAACAACTAAAGGAGAAAACAGAAAAAATATTGTTTTAATGCAATTTTTTTTATTTTAAACATAGCAACAGTAATATACACTTAAAATATACCGTTGGAAAGCTAAAGATTTTAGAATAAATTTTATCTAATGCACACACTTGTAAAAGTTAATAAAGAGTGATAAAAAGCCGATAAAACTAACTGATTATTTTAAATAAAAATATAATAGATTTTTTAATAAAACACATGTTTCTATAGAAATTTAATTAAATTAATATTTTAATAGTTTCACGTATTTTTATCTTTAACTGTATTTGAAAATTCTTTCATTGAATTTTCAAAATGGAGGTAAGTGAAAGTCGTGTGTTGCCCGCACCAGATTTTTAGTATTATGTCACTTTGATTCTAGTCTAGCATACGTGTTGAAGTATCATCCAACGAATATTGGGTCAGAATTAAACTTTTATTCTGTTTTATTTTTTTTTCCACGCGAATAACATAATTCCAATGATTTCTTTTTATCCTTCAAACTTTTAATGTTTATATTTCATTTAATGAATTAATTAAGAAGGGAAGTTTCAAGTATACTATAACATAATCAGGCATTGTTACTAATGAAAATCGTTTGAAATGAGCAACATTAAAGATACGTTACACGAATCTTTTTTTTAAATTAACCAGATAGGACTATTTCCAACTATTATTTAAGACATTGTGTTACAAATTTCATAAAATTAAAATAATATTGTATAGAGATGAAAAACCAATACAAGTGGCACTTACTGCATTTTAATTGTATTGCGAACGTTGCAGAACTTTATTTTGAGCGACACAGGTCACAAAAACTTACTATTGTTTTGCTTAAAACTAGCATTACTTTGTTTTTTCCATTTCTATATGTCAATTATAATAAGGTGAGAACTAAAAATATATTGAACAAAAGTTTAGGCTATTGAATAGCAGAAAGAAAAGACTACCGTGTTGAATCGGGTTAATAGAATAGTTCTATATTATCTGAATAGTTGAATATTTTCTATGATCCTTATTATGAGATTAAAAGTTTAACTAAGTATTAAATACTGGAATAATAACTCATTTTTAAAAAACATTTCATCATTAAAACAGAAAAAATACATTGGAAATTTTATTAGGAACGCTACCTAACAGTCGAAGGACGAATGGGAGATCTAATGATCTATTGGAAAATGTTGACAGTGCTAGACTCAATTAGAATACTGTTTGCATTCCCTACCTGCATCTAAATCATCCACTTACGAAGGTTTCCACCCGTTGGGAGTACTCAATCGTATATGCCTGGATAATGTTATCGTTTCGACGATCGGTTACTCAATGTATACGCTATTATAGGCCACCAAAATAATAATAACTATATATATATATATATATATTTTTTACGTTCATTTACCTATATGTATATAGATAGGGACAGAGTATACTCTCTCTAAATTAATTAATTTAAATTATGTAAAAATTAGGATATGATCATTATATGTTCAAGAAAAATAATACAATTATTTTATCACATTTATATTGGGTTGTTTCAGATGAAATGTCTGTTTTTATAGTTTCTGAAATACATAAAGGATTTTTCAGGTCTCTGTTGTTTTCTTCCGAATGTTTACATATTTAAAGTAAACAGTTACTAATCCTCTACCTTTGTATTATAAACATTAGCTTCCCAAAAAATTACCCACTTTTTAGTATACCTCGAAATATGAACATGGAAACACGCGATTTTCGAGTAATGTTTTTGTACGAGTTTAAACTCGGCCATTCAGCAGCTGAGGCCGCTAGAAATATTTGCAAGGCGTTTGGGGAAGGGAGTGCTAATGAACGAAGCCCTACAGTAAAAGGAAGTCCCTACCAAACAGTTAAAGGACTCTCACCACAACTAAATGCAAGTGCATCTGCCGTTTCCAGTCATTTAAAGTGTATTGCAAAAGTAAAAAAGCTCGATACATGGGGCACCTCATGATCTCACTGAGCGGCAGCAAGACCCTATGTTTCAAAACATACCGTGCAAAAATTGAAAGAACTGGACTACGAAGTTCTTCCGAACCCACCATATTCTCCCGACTTGTCTCCAACTGATTACCACCTGTTCAAGAATTTATACAACTTCGAATGAAAACCCTTTGAAAATGATAATCAAGTGAAAAGTGCGTTTTCAGATTTTGTTACACTTCAAAGCTCAGAGTTTTTCAGTTCGGGGATAAAAATGCTGGTGTCACGTTGAGAAAAATGTGTAGAAAAAGAACGTAAATACTTCGAATAAAATTATCTTGTTTTCATATCGTATTTTTAATAAAAATCCTTTACCTTGAAAACGGACATTCTATGTCACACAACCCAATAGAAAAAGGTACCTACTCCGGTACATCAAAAACTCACCACCTTGTGAAAATATAGAGAACATTGTGAATATTGATAGCATCAACAAATTGACTAATCTTTATCTGATTTTACTAACACTTATCAAACATATACTCTTCTGGTGAAAATTAGATATTAATAATAATGAATTAAAAAGAAAAACAATATGAAAAGTTAAGACTCAGAAGTGTATTGTTAATTTATTGGAATATAATCTGAAATATTGTGTTATTTATTATGTATTTTCACTACGATAGGCGGAAAATAAACTTGTTGTATTTGAATATATTTGAACAAGTTTATTTTCTTTAACAAATAAATATCTTTATTATCTTAAAAATCTCCATCTTTCCCAATAACATGGACTGACAGAATACTTTAGTGTTTTTTTAGTTTTTATGAATGGAAATATTTACTAAGGAGCTATGCTGGCAATCATAAAAGATAATATTTGTAACGAGATGACACTATTGGTCGCAAGGGCCTCTCGTTTTTTCTATCCCATGCATGTTTAAACAGACCAATCACCCTGTTTTCACTCGACTTGAAATTGACGTTCAAGAGTGGGAAAAATCCAATTTATTTCCATATAAAACCAAATCACCAGATATCAGGACCTTGGTAAAACGTATAATGAAGCTAATAAAAAAAAGAGAGTACTGATTAAAATATAATCCACAATAAAAAACCTCCCTTTGTAATGTAGCTAATTAAAATTTTATTTTAATGAAATTCATAAACTTTTTTATTATAGCTAATGAAAACCATTTTATCTCATCATTTTGTTTTTTTCAATTATATAGGCAACTTCATTAATTTATTTCATTTTTGATACTTATGTATTTATTTTTTAATCACCGTTATCTGTTTCCTTCGTCAATATACTGATGATAATTTTTGTTTTACTGTTAGGAATTAAAATATATTTCTGTAGAATACTAATAGTGCTACTGGGAGATGATGTGACGTCAGGCATGTTACATGGGTTAGGCATTGTCTGTTATTGACATTAATTAAAGGCAATAATTTCGTACTGTATTAGCTGAAATAAAAAATCTGGTGCGGGCAACACACGACTTTCACTTATCTCCATTTTTTAAATCAATGAAAGAATTTTCAAATACATTTAAAGATAAAAATACGTGAAACTATTAAAGAATCAATTAAATTAAATTTCTATAGAAACATGTGTTTCATAAAAAAATCTATTATATTATTATCTAAAACAATCACTTAGTTTTATCGGCTTTTTATTAACTCTCTATTAACTTTTAAAAGCTTGTGTATGAGATAATATTTTTTCTAAAATCTTTAGCTTTCCAACGGTATATCATACATGTATAATACTGTTCTTATCTTCAAAAAAGAAAAGTTGCATTAAAAAAAATATTTTTTCTGTTTTCTCCTTTAGTTGGGTATCAAATTCGTTTAATTTATATATTTACCTGTTTTTCATCAGTGGTAATAAGATAATATAGTTATTTTTACAAAATCCATAAAATTAAAGGTACTTTAAAAGAAAAAAAAATGTAAAATATCGGCATTTAAGCCCTGTCAAACCATTTTTATCAGAATGAAACCTACATGATATGAAAGCCCATTAAATTTCACATCGATATAGGATCATATTATAATCATAGTATAATCAAAATTTTCGGAACAGTTTTTGAGAAAATCGAAAAATTTGCACCTTTTTTATGCATGGTATAAAGTGGCTCTTCTGGTAAGCTCATTTTGATGAATAAGGTTTTGTACGTCTCGGGCGTATATTTGTCTTAAATACGAAATTTCAGTTTCATACGACTCACCGTTTCCGCCCGGGAGATACCACACACACACACTTAGACCTTTTTTCGGGACTTAGTTATTTGGACTCAGGTGACCCTAAAATGTGTATTTCCGTTGAAAACTGGAATTCGAAAATTTGCTCGATTGCAATACTTTCCCTTACTATATATAGTAAGTGAAAGTTAAAAAGGCATCACAACATTTATGACAAATCAGTTTTCTATAGTTAGTAAAAAGTACAGTTTCTCAATTAAATGTTTACAGCTAATTTGAGAATAGCCAGGCTTAAAAGGCTATTTAAAACATTAAACTTTATCGTATAAAATATCATTATTAACAAAGGTAATCCACATAAATAATTATGAAAAGAATTGTAATGGAATCTTTTTTTTAATTTAACTCAAGAGCTATCATGATATAAAAATGTTTACTATATTGGAATTAGTATAATTTGGATTTTTTTTTTAATATTATTTGAAATTTACAACTGTATTATTGAATTCATCAAGTAAAGTTTAGGAAAGAATCAAAAATTCACATAATACACTTGTAGAGAAACTACCTATTGGCAGCACTCAAAATTAAAAATCATAAATGTAAAGCTTCTGTAACATTTCTTTTTTTAATATCGTAACTCTCTCCCTGATGCAATAATCTTTCCGAATTAGCATAAGTATGTCTGTATTAGGAAGGGATAAGGGGAGGTTGGTTTACGCCAGGAAAAGACTAATTTTACTATTTCGAAGGACATGCCCGATTATAATATTTTAAGGACTCTTTTAATTTTTTTTTTTTTTATTCTAAATTAAAGTAGCCATTCTTGTTAAATTTAAAAGGGTTCTTAACAATTGAAATATCTTGTAACTAGGATACGATTCAAAACAGAAGAAAACAACCAAGTTTGACTCAATTCTCTTTTTATAGTCGATTATTCGATTTTACAGTCGAAGAATGAGATAAGGTATTGTTATTGTGAATATTTGAAAAAAAGGACAAAAAAGAAATGAAGTTTCTTTTATTAAATTAACTTTCTTTAAATAAAATTTATAATAGAAATGATAACGTTGATCGATTATAGCTTCCCCCTTTTTTGTTTTAAATTACCTAAAATATTTATTGCGTAATTTTAAAGGTCTTTCCTCATCAGTCTCTCTTATCTTGAATTATCAAATCAATTCATAATACCATAGCTACATGTTAGTAAACAAAATTTTTATTTCTTTTTCTTTATTTCATACTTAATATATAACCTATATAATTGTTTTTTTATTGATATTTTATTGAATTTTACAACTGTATATTAACATAAATACATCAAGTTATTTAATATTGTTGGAAATTTCAATAAATAATAAAAAAAACAAAATTTGTAAATGAGTCAGACATTCAGGTATTAAATATTAATTAATATATCAATATTTTTTTCTAGTGAACGTTGTTGACGGAGAGGTTCTTCACATCACGAAAGTGAGCAGGCTGCACATGGGAGCGTACCTTTGCATCGCGAGTAACGGAGTTCCACCTTCCATCAGCAAAAGGGTTATGCTTAGAGTTCAATGTAAGCAATTCATTAATAAAATATTTTTATTTATTCTTAGTAGAAATAATAGTTGTGGTATTAAAAGAAATTTAATGGTTAAATTATTCCTTCAAATAATAATTATTTATGATGGAGAAATTGATTGGGGGTTCGTTCATCAAGCAATCACTCTAATAAGACTTATTTCATGGGTGTTTCGACGTTTTGGCCTTCACTGTGAACCTCCTTCAAGGCCAAGACACAAGATAACTGATGCTATTAAAAGAAAAAATAATAAGATAACAGTAATAAACTGTGGAAGCACACTGTGAGATAAAACTATTAGGTATGAAAATATTTGTAGGATATAATGAGAAAATACATTTAAATTAATAAATATAAAATTATGAAGTGAGATGATTATAATAGATAAATTAATTGAAATATACTAGTTTATTTGAGATGGTCCTAGCATTTAAAAAAAAAAAAAAAAAAAAAAAAAAAAAAAAAAAAATCCTGTACCACTACAACTCATAAAGAGTTTTGGGCTCAGTGCATGTAGACATTCGTAATGTTTACAAGCCAACGGCCGTGCAATCAGGTGATTAGGCCTTGATCACTCTCAGCCGCCAGGTTTTTTCCCCATTTTTGGATACCCACTTTATAGAGGCTAGGTGTGCCCCAGGAGGGTCTCCATACCTCAGGATCGCCCTCCCCTTTTCCCCCCGCCCCCCATCCCCTTCCGGCTAAAATAACAGAATAAATGATATTCCGCCACAGCCGGGTTTCGAACCCAGGACCCGGATCACAGTAGACAAGCGCTCTTCCTACTAGACCTTCACTAGGATTTTTTTTAAAAAAGAAGGTAAAAAAATCCATAGTTATGCCGTCCTTCAGAGGAAACGAAAAAAGTTGGTTCTGAGCCTATGCGATGTTATGTCCCTATCCTCATTAAACCTGGATAGGCAAAAGGACTCCCACTGTAGCATCGTCCGATTAGCCGCAGTACCATAAAGTGACGTTAAATAAATAATCTTTATCTTATTAAAAAAAACAAAAAAACTATTACCTTAAATAAAATTACAAAACAAAGATGAATAAACCAGATAGTTTTTACCGTTACATAATTCCATAATGCAGGAATTTAAAACATTTAAGACATGAGCATTTTTCTGGAATTCATATGGTACAAATAAAAAAAAAAATATTTAGAGCCGATATAATAGGCATGGATTTTAAAAGTCATCTTGAAAATAAAAATCTAGTAGATGTGGGTCAATAATGAAAAAAATAAAATGATAAAAGCAGCGGAGGTCAGTTAAAATAAAATTCTCAGGGAACAATCAGTTTTTAGGATCAGAGCAGAGACACGAAAAAAATAAATAAAAAAAAATAAATAAATAAATAATGTAATCTTGCCTGTATATACGCTTGTGACTTAAGTATTTGAGAATCAGTAAAGTGCGATTAAAAAGAAAGAAAAAATCTCATGTGGTCAAGCCATATCTTATAAGAGCTGGGATTTCCTGATAACTCGATTATTATTAAGGATAGAGAAAAGATTTGTGGTGTTCTGGAAAAATGAAATTTTATTTAAATAAAAATCGAAGGAAAAAAATTGAATTAGTAAATATAAATGCTTTTGGTTTATTATTTTCAATAATTCAATCAACCAAAAAAGAAAATTAACCCCCCCCCCTCAAAATTAAATATAGGTTTAGAATCCGAATAACAAATAAAAAAAATACATTTGTCCACTATTCAAATAAATAAATAAAAAAAAAACATACATGGTCAATCCCAAACTTACAATATGTGTTCTTCACTGAAAACTCAGTTTTTATAGATAATAGAGAAAAACTATGAGGTGATCTGGAATTAGGAAAGTTTATTTGAATTATTTAAGGGCTTACGTTTTATGAAACGTATAACCCCAATAATGAAAAAAAAATATTCGTTTGTCCGAAAAAATAAATGCCAAAACATTTCTAAATAACAGTAGTGTTATTGAATATTTACAAGACGAAAAAACAGGTCATTAAAATCGCTTTAGAAATAGCAGAGTAATTTTGATATTAGTGGTGGATAGACCATTTTTATTTAAATTATTTATATGAGAGAAATTGTTCAGGGTACAGTCAATATAACACACAATCAGGGGCCACCCACAGCGTAGTGGTTAGCATAACAGCTTTCTATGCCAAAGGTCGCGGGTTCGAACCCGCGGGTGGCCCTAGGATTTTTTAATGGGAGTAAAATATCCTTAGTTATGCTGTCCTTCGGAGGGAACTTTAAAAGGTGGTCCCGAGCCTGTGCGATGTCAGGTACTCGTTAAAGATCCCTATCCTAATTAAACCTGGATAGGCAAAATTTAGGACTCCGACTGTAGCATCGTCCGATTAGCCATAAATAAAAGTGACGTTAAACGAATAAACAACAAACAACACACAATCAAGTGTAAACTTAATTTATTGGTGCCGACGTTTCGGCCTAAATTAATGCACACAGTCAACCATTGTCACTTCATAAATTATTTATAGCTCTTCATACTAGATAATTAACAGTTATACCCTAATATAGTTATTTTTTAATGGGAGTAAAAAATCCTTAGTTATGCCGTCCTTCGGAGGGAACTTTAAAAGGTGGTCCCGAGCCTGTGCGATGTCAGCTACTCGTTAAAGATCCCTATCCTAATAAAACCTGGATAGGCAAAATTTAGGACTCCCACTGTAGCATCGTCCGATTAGCCATAGCAGTATAAAATCGACGTTAAACGAATAAACAACAAACAACACACAATCAAGTGTAAATTTAATTTATTGGTGCCGACGTTTCGGCCTAAATTATAGGCCTTCTTCAGGGTGATTGTGTGAGCTGAGAAGGCGTCACCAACAAGATCTCAAACTTCTCAGTTAACACAAGAAGAAGGCCTATAACTTAGGCCGAAACGTCGGCGCCAATAAATTAAGTTAACACTTGATTGTGTATTATATTGACTGCACCCTCAACCAACTTCTCTCATATATACACATAGTCAACTATTGTCACTTCATAAATTATTTATAGCTCTGCATACTAGATAATTAACAGTTATACGCTAATATAGTTATTTGGAAATAATAAACCAGTGTGTAATAATTTACAGCGCTTTTTTTTTTTTTTAATTTGGCAACATTATTAATTTATTCAAAAAGTAAATTCAGAAATCTTAAAGAGTGAAAATTCTGCATAGACATTTAGGGCTAGTCGTCAGCGATCCGTGAATAACAGAACTGTTTTATATCGCAAATATTTCAAGAATAATGGCCCGGTAATAAATAATAATGCGATAAGTAATCATTATAAGAAACGAAATTGACTGTAAATGTAGCGTCGAACCTAAAAAGGAAACATAAATCTTGACTTAATTTTCCTCCCGAAGCTATAAATCCTTTCCTTATCACTGCTCCAACTTCAGAGACAACTGAATCTTTTGAATCTATCATTACCTTGACTAGGTTCCCACCTTCTCACTTGAAAATAAACTTATCAATATAATTGCTGATTGTACTCATTTCAAATAAATTTTATAGGTTTATGTATTATTTTATATTAATGAAATATTGTATAAGTCATCCTTTCATGTACATTTTTCTCCTTACCTCCCACACGTACCACGTACCACCAGCTTTGCATCTATAATGAACACAACTAAACGATGGAAAAATAAAGAATTGAAAAACAATAGAATATATTTAATTTTTTGTATATTTTAAATGAGTATCTAACAAGCATACCTTTTTTAAAGGAAGACATAGTTTCACTAGTATAAATATTTAGGATTACTAGTTCTAATAAAATAATGTTTAAAAAATCAATTTATTTGACCGAGTCTGGCACCCGGGATTGCTTTACAAGCTTCGTCTATTCCTCCCTCCTACCTATTTTGTTATTATCCAGTCATACCTCGCTGATAGATCTTTCAAAATGAATCACAATAGTTCCTATTCCTCCCTGTTTTCTCAATCTGCTGGTGTTCCTCAAGACAGCATCCTAGGACCCGTTCTTTATACAGTCTATACAGCTGATATCCCAACCCATCCTAACACATTCCTTTCTACCTATGCTGATGACACCTGTGTGCTATCAGTGGATAATGATTCAGCTGCTGCATCCCACATTCGAGACCTTATAGTATGGTACCAGAATTGGAGGATTAAAATTAATTCTAACAAATCCCACCAGAAAACCTTTACCCTTCGTCGTAAACCAATGACTTTCTGCCCTACAGTATCCTTTAATGACACTCCACTAGCCCCTGTTGAACAGATTCGATACCTAGGACTCCACCACTACTTCAACACTTACTGGACAAACGCTCCAACCTTCCTCTGGATTATAAAAGACTTATTTATATGACCATCATCAGACCGATATAGACTTACGGAGTAGAGCTACGGGCTCTACTTTCCATTATTAACCCTTAACCATCGAACTCATCTCGTATCCAATCCTTACAATCCAAAACCCTTCGTAAAATCCTCAATGCTCCTTATTTCGTCACAAATAAGCTCATCCATAAAGACCTTAATATTCCATATGTTGCTGACTTAGCCCGAACCAGGTACCATTCCTTCCATGAAAAACTCCATTCCCACTACAATCCGTTAGTTTCAACCCTTGCTTCCTCTTCAATCCCTGATAATCCTCCGAGGCGTCTGAATAGAAGATGGCCACGGGACCTTCTAGTTTAGAATGTTTTTAGAGTTCTTACACTGGGTAGTGTGTCTACATGTATTTCATGACAGTTTTATAAATTAGCATAACATTTACTAGGTTTGTTTTTACCTAATACAGTTGTAAATATCAATAAATATGTTTAAAAAAAAAAATACGTTAAAAAAAGGAAATATACTCTTTTTATTTGTTATGGAAAAAAAATCGAATGATATAGGGATATGGTACTAGATTGCTGATCTGCAGGTTCCGGTTCCTAACCCGGCTGTGGCAGCCTCACCCAGCCTTGATGAAGTGGGTACTTCATCCACTTATCGGTACTTTATCCACAGGCTCACCGTTTTTTTTTTTTTTTTTTTTGGTTATGTTAAATTGGTACATCTATAATTTTTGTATTTCATTGTAAGATCCTCCCTAATATAATATTTTTTTTCAACCGGATCAAATAACTTTCACAAAAAAATATTTGTTAATGGTTTGCTAAAAGAGTTTCTAAAAACATTTTTTTATTTATTTTTTTTTTTATTTCTACGAAAACGTGAGTTGAATTTTTTTTTTATTTGTCACAAATTTTGGATTGTACACAAATAATTTTGTGCTCCTTTATTTTATTGGAGGTTCCTACACAATATATATTTTTTTCAAGTTGATCTAAAATGTACACAATAGCAAAAAAAAAAAAAAAGAAGCCTTTTATCAGCTCTCTTACCAGCCATGCTGTGAGTGATAACTCTTCAACCGTGAAAAGAGACCACGGCACTCAGCGTGGCTGGGGAGAGAGCTGGCAAAAAGCTGTTTTTGTTAAAAATATATATATATATATATATATATATATATATATATATATATATATGTGTGTGTGTGTGTGTGTGTGTGTGTGTGTGTGTGTGTGCGTGTGTGTTTGTGTGTATAAACATATTTTGGGAGAATCCTTGAACATGTATATTTTTCGTGAAATTAGTTGAGCCGTTCAGGAGAAAACATTTATGTTATTTTTTTTTATTTCCCCCTCTATAACTTCCCTCCTATATGGACGATTTGGCTAAAAATTTGCTGAGGATGGTTTTCATAGATATGAACGAATGGTCAAAATTTGGTTTTGATATATGCGAGAGCACATTTCACATGCTTATTCCGATATGCCCTTTGATAACTTACGAGCAAGAACGATAACGAATGCTTCATGCAGAAGAAAATATTTTTTAGATATCTTTAATATGTTATTATTATTTTATTAATATCTTAAGAATCTTTATTACTTATACCCCCTTAACTTTTATTGGGATTTGTAGTTTATAAAAATATATAACACAAAATGGAAAATGAGCATGTTTTTTTTTTTTTAGATTGATTGTAGTTGTGGTGCATGCTCTTGAAATAGTTATATTTTATGTATTTCAAGGACACTAATTGTGCCTGCTGTTGAGAATAGGAAAAAATCTATTTATTTTTATGTGGGAAAAATATAAATGAAAATTAAAACAAAAAAATTTAAATACATCCATCTGAACTACACTTATAATTATGAACGAAAATGCATTAGACAATAGAAACAGGAGCAGGAAATGAGCAATTCCAAGTCAACACTTATAAAAATAAAGATATTAAATTTATTTTGAAGAGACAATCAAATAATTTCCTTATTGATATTTGGTGAATATAAAATCTGACAAAGGAAATTTCAGGCTTCTGTCAGATAACGTCACTCTTTAATCAAACACGTCCGAAACATTATTCTGTCTGATATTGAGCCTGTATACTCGATTTATGATTGATAGCAGCTCTTAATTACCTGAGAAGTATTTGTTCAAGCAATCTCGCGTTATCTCTGGCGATACAGTGGTCTGTTTTATTCTCTTTTAAGTTTTCTTTGAACAAGTGAGTTCGTTAGAATATCCCTCCAGTCGCGACGATGTGGCTACTGATTCTTATTGGGATTTTCTCTCTAGCGTCCACAAGTATGACTCCATATGACATCTCGGCGGTTGTAGACAATGTCATAGCGCACGGCAACGAAATCATAACGAGCAATGGCTTAAGGAACATCAGTCTTCCGGACGTCCTCAACGGCAATCTCTTCGTCAAGCGGCAATTCTTCACAGGTTCTCTGGAAGACCTTGCCACTTTCCGCAGGATAGGCGAAGCTAACGTGACGACAAAATCTCAGGGGACCATGACTCAGTACAGCATCGAGACCGCAGTCGGCTTGGAGTCTCTCAAAGTGGCGTACCGGTACCACATTAATATCCTATGGATCTTTCAAACTTCCGGCTTTATGAGGGTAACGGTGAAGAAGAACTCTGCTATGGCCAAAGCTGACCTAGTCACTGACACCAATGGTGGCGATTGCGCTCTCCTGTCGAAGGACCTCGACGTGCTTACCATGGACGACATCGATGTGACCATCCAAGAAGGCGGTTTCATGGGAAGTATCATCGCGCAATTCGTGAAGTTAGTCCTGCGCTTTTTTCTTCCTAACTTGGTGCAAGTTGTGAACAGTGAGCTTGATGAGTTTAACGAGAATTATCCAGTAAGTCCGGAAATTACCCAATATGTGTGCCAATTCTTTGTATAAACACAATAAAATATTGTGGATGTAATTAGTTGACCGTTGTGAATTACTGGAAGGAATTAGTCCGTGGATGTAATTAGTTGACCGTTGTGAATTACTAGAAGGAATTATTCCGTGGATGTAATTATTTGACCGTTTGATACCTGTGTAAATTTTGTTTAGTAAACTTTTTTTTTTGTATAACACTTTCAATATTATACTATAGTCATTTTATTTTAATTAAGTTTTTTTTTACATTCATAGTTCTTCTGTTAGATTTTAATACCGGCGTTCTCTAGCTCAATAGGTTATATAATATTGTATGTAATGTCATTGAAATTGTTTTTCTTTTTATCTTTTTAACCCTGATGATGACCCACAAAGGGGGGTCGAAACGTTGGTCAACAATAAATAGTTGAAACTATTTAGCTGTTACATTTAATGACCGCTACCCGGACTAATTCCTTCCAACAATAAAATATTGTTCACAAGATTGTATTTCACAATCACTTAATGAAGAAGTGCGATATTTAATGACTATTTTTTTTAAATATGTATACTTTTATTGAGTTTCTGTAATGCGGATAAACTCTGTATTTCCATTGCTTCTAGTACTAGATGACTGTAAGACTGTCTGATCTGGAATCATAAATATGTACAGCTATATAATGGAGATTGAATTATTAACTTCTAAGTTAGTACTTTGTGAAGCTCTTTATGAGAGAGCATTAATTATTCCAGGATAAAGTCGCAAATAACCTGAAAAACATTGGCTATGGTTGATCATCTTGAGATACTCCTAATGTAAATGTAAACATATTTTTAAGTGTATATAATTTGTGTGCAATCATTTAGTGTTAGGTATTAGTGATTTACTCACAATTATTAGTTATAACATGATTTGTCAAGACTGATTTAAATGATATAATATAAATATGTATATTATTATTTGGTTAATAATATAAAAGTTTTTTGTATCATCAATACAACTATAATATAAACGAATAATATATGTTACTGTATAAATATTAATACATTTTATATTTGGCTGAAGCATAACATTTTTACTTTCACTTACCTATATATGAAATATATAGTGATGAGATGTATTGCGATCGTGAAAATTTTAGTCCCACAAAAAGGCCTGTGTGTGTGATGACTCCAGCGCGTTAACGAAGAGTCCTTTAAAGTTTCATATTTAAATCATCTATAAGCCCGAGATTGGATGCACCTTTTAACGATTTTCTCAAAAACGGCTCTTACGATTTTGATTAAACCCTACATATAGATGTAAAATTTGATGGCCTTTAATATCATGTAATTTTCATTCCGACTGAAACAATCTGACAGGGCTAAACAGCTGATATTTTAAACTTTCTTCCTCTGAATTAACTTTAATTTTCTAGATACTAAAAAAATAAAAAAATAACAATATAATCCTGTTGTAAACGATTTAGAAATGTAGTAAAATAATGTTTACGATTCATATATATATATATATATATATATATATATATATATATATATATATTGATACATTTCAGTAGCACTGTTATGCAATGAGAATTATGAGGAGTTTATAATGTATTATTAATTATTTATGATAGAAAGACATCTAAATAAATAGGGGTAATCAACAACAAAGGTTAAAATGTCCCTATCTCGAGCCTCTTCTGAATGGAAGTTGTCAGCCAGGTGGCTAGTGTAATATACTTATAAAGCAAGATTTATGGAGACCCCTCTATGATCTTCGAAAAAACCTTGAAATACATTTATTTTCTTATCTTATAAGATGCTGCCTTAAATCTCCCTTCTAGAGGACTTCCTATGTCAACTTCCCTCCTCTTCTGTTTACAAAATAACCATAAGAAAAAAATTGTGAGCTAAAATTTACAACATATAAGATTTCCAGATAGAAAAATATAAAATAAGTTGAAAAAAAAAAAAAAAAAGCTGAAGAATTGGTCGGTATAGTTTTAAGTGCGAGAGGTGTTGGAAAATATAGCAATGTAAGGAAAAGCGCCAGATGTAACCTAAAAAAACAAGTGATAGGAAAGCTATAGGGGTAGGGATTGCAATCTGGAAAACCGGATCCGGTAATCCGGCTGATCCGGCATCATCATACGTTAATCGGATCTAATTATAGCAATTTTTGGCCAAAAATAGTGCAGTTTAATGATAAAAAGTACTTTAAGTGCGTTACATTTGGTGAACATGTGCGATGGTGTCGTTCGACGCCAAATTACATCACGCCATTCGTTCAATTCAGCATCATTAGTTCGCCTTTCGCGAGACAATACATGTGTTTTTGTTTTGTTGGTGCTTGACCTAAATGTAAGTAAACCGATATTATTATCTTGGATATACGCGAGCTATATATAGCGTCCTATAAGTTGGCTGTAGAGGAACTTCTGAACCAAATATAACATTTTTTTAAGAGAAATTACTCACTCAAGTACTGACTCACTCAAATGTTAAGGTACTGAATTATATGAGAAACTGCTTACAAATATATTGAAATCTAGGATCTAGGAGTATGAAATCTATACTCCACTTTCTCAGATAGCTCAATAAATTCATTAAGTTTCTTTATAAAATCTTATATAATTATCCTTGCGTAATTAACTCAGATAGGAATTGTGATAGCAATAATTTTTAATTATTTGAGAATGCTAACGATTACAAACAAGTCTTTTATTTATGATGGACAACATCATATTTTGATGATTATGTCTAATGAATGGCATAATTATTACAACAATGAGCTTGTATTATAAGTGTAAATCTATAAATTATTCTACTGACAATATTTTTTTTCAAATAGTTTGTAAGTACTAATAACTTTAGAGTTTCGTCTTAATTTTCAGCAATGCTAATCAGTAGCCGACTGTTTTAGTAGCCATTAAACTAATTACTTGTTACCTACTACTAAACTTTAATTTTTTGCTCCATATCTAATCCTAACATAAATTTTATTTTATTAACTTCCTATTCCGATTACAATTATACTCGAATAACTCACTAACAGTCCATCTTGGACCGAAAAGTAAAAATCAACCTGATTTTGTCGAGTCATCCGGATCTGGCCGGATTCAAAATGACACCGGATTGCAATCCCTATATAGAGGACACCGCTCAAGTTCATAATCGTGAGATGTGGCATAGAGTCTAACTTCTTATTATTGTACTTCTTATGTATTATGTTGTGGAAAGCTATAATAATTTCCCATACAGAATATTCTCAATCACACTAAATAAGAAAAGTAAATTTAGAATCATTGTACAGAATGTGTTTACTTAAGCATTACAAACAAAGATGGTCACAAAAAGGATTGAGATAGCTCAATGAAAACCAGTTAGATTGAAAAACTATGTTTTTGAGTTTGTTCCAAGCTTTCAATACCTTGGAACAACTGGAAAATAGAAAATATGCAAAAGGAAGCCGAAATAAGTTCCAGGTTAGCAGCAGCCAACAAAGCATAGTTTTCTTTGTCGAAGTTTGTAATTAGAATACCTTTAAAGAAGCTAGAACAATAAAATCAGAATATATAAGGGCCTTAAAAGGCCCACGGTGACTTGACGTGCGAAACATGGACGCTAAACAAGTCTGTCGCCCTTGAGGTTGATTACTTTAAAAGGAAAATTCTGAGACTGATCTCTTAAGTAAAATAATATTAGGCGTATACACAGAAACTCGGATCTCTACGGGATATCGAGAGAGAGCAAATGCTCTCTAAATGCAAGTAGGAACACACCAAGCGGTAAAACATCAGGAGCGCGTTGAAAAAGTAGTGTCGTCTCAAACATAAGGCAAGCAAAAATGATGCTGCTGGGCGCAATGTTTGAGGAGGCCAAGGATAGCTTTAAGCGTCTATCGCGCCAATCACGGAAAAATCTAGTGCGGGCAACACACAACTTTCACATACCTCCATTTTTAAAATCAATGAAAGAATTTTCAAATACAGTTACAGATGAAAATACGTGAAACTATTGACAAATTAATTAAATAGAATTTCTGTATAAACATGTGTTTTATTAAAAAATCTACTATAGCATTTCCAAGTCAATTGTAACTTTTTCCAAGTCAAATGTAACCTTTTCCAAGTCAAATGTAACCCTTTCCATTTCAAATGTAACCCTTTCCAAGTCAAATGTAACTTTTTCCATTTCAAATGTCACCTTTTCCATTTCATATGTCACCTTTTCCATTTCAAATGTTACCTTTTCCAAGTCAAATGTCACCTTTTTCTTCACTTCTATCCTTAAATATTCCGTTTTATTTATTTATTTATTAAAAAATAATTAGTTTAATTAAAATTATGACTTTTTTAATAATTTTGGCATATCATATCACTGTTTTTTTTTAGATATTTGATATCAAGTTCTGTTTTTACGAACTAATATTTAAAAAAAAATATTTAGTTTTAAAATAGTTGTTGATTTTGAATTTTTAGAGGGGAGGGATAGTTTTTGGGAATAATTAATGTGTTTTCGGGTATTATGATGACGTTTTTCAAGATGTATTTTTGCGTGCATATTAACTCGTATTTACTTTTAATGTTTTTTATTGATATAGGGATTAATTATTTTTCTTTCGGGGGGGCTATGATTACGTTTTTCGAGCTGTATTTTTTATCGCTCATGCGTATTTCAACTTGAATTTACTGTTAATGTTTTTTATTGATATAGGGATTAATTATTTTTCTTTCGGGGGGGCTATGATTACGTTTTTCGAGCTGTATTTTTTATCGCTCATGCGTATTTCAACTTGAATTTACTGTTAATGTTTTTTATTGATATAGGGATTAATTATTGTGCTTTCGGGTGGTTATGATTACGTTTTTCGAGCTGTATTTTTTATCGCTCATGCGTATTTCAAATCGCATTTACTTTTAATGTTTTTTATTGATATAGGGATTAATTATTGTGCTTTCGGGTGGTTGTGATTACATTTTTTGAGCTGTATTTTTTATCGCTCATGGATATCTCAACTCGCATTTACTTTTTATGTTTTTATTGATATAGGGATGAATTATCGTGCATTCGGGTGGTTATGATTACATTTTTTGAGCTCTAAATAATTATAATTATGTTAATTATATAGATAATTATTTTTATTGAAATTAACAAAATTAAATGTACTTTAGAGGAAGAAAATTTAAAATATCGACATTTAAGCCCTGTCAGACCATTTTAATCAGAATGAAACCTACATGATATTAAAGCCCATTAAATTTAACATCGATATAGCGAGTTTAATCAAAATCGTCGGAACCGTTTTTGAGAAAGTTGAAAAAAGGTGCAAAATGCATGGTATAAAGCTCTTCTGGTAAGCTCATTTTGACGAAAAAGGTTTTGTAACGTCTCTGGCGTATATTTGTCTTTAATATGAAATTTCAGTTTTATGGGACTTACCGCTTCCGCCCGGGAGTTACCACACACACACACCTTTTTGCGGGACTTGGTTATTTGGACTCAGGTGACCCTAAGATGTGTATTTCCGTTGAAAACTGGAATTCGAAAATTTTCGCGATCGCAATACTTTCCCTTACTATATATAGTAAGTGAAAGTTAAAAAGGCATCACAACATTTATGACAAATCAGTTTTCTATAGTTAGTAAAAAGTACAGTTTCTCAATTAAATGTTTATAGCACACACCTTTTTGCGGGAATTCGTTATTTGGACTCAGGGGACCCTAAGATGTGTATTTCCGTTGATAACCGGAACTCGAAAAATTTAACGATCGCATTACTTTCCCTTACTATATATAGTAAGTGAAAGTAATACATGAATAATTTTTGGAACTACAGCTGCCTTAGGGAAACAGTCGGCCGAAAATATAGCAGTCAGTTCTTTATTCCGGACTGCAACATTTACTTTTCTATGAATGAATTATTACAGCATCAAATAAAATAAAGAATTTGTGAATCGGTCCTCCAATAATTGTTGGACGGTATTATCCTCCTAAAAGTTTGATAAAGAGGAGAGCAGAAAATCCCAAGTGGACCTCCATGTTTTTAGTGGATTATATTTAAGAAGTAGGGAAGAGACCATTATTTAACGATAGAAAAGGACTCACCGGAGCTCCAGTTGAGACTAATTGGACTGAATTTCATGGAACTCTGGAACCCCCTTCCCCTCCACTGGAAATACCTTAAGAACACTTAAAGATAACAATCATAGGAAGAGGTCGCAGGCATTTTATTACTCCAAGAATGGGAGCTATAACAAGGCATCGCACCTCGTCATCTTACAAAAAGACGAATCTTGCATAAAGTGAATATTATTTAAACAACAAAGGATATGCCATGAAAAATGAGTTTATCAACTTAATTTTTAAGTAACCTATAACTAGGGTATGTCAAACTATTGACGCTTGATTATACATTTGTCAATACTTTAATTAAAAGTGTTTACAATAATGATTATTAATGAGCCAACAAAATAGAAAACTTCTTATATGAGGTGTCACCCCAAAAATGTTGTAGGTCACATATAAGATAAATAAATTAAAATGACGATTTTTTTTTCATAACAGATAAAGAAACGATGAAATAATTTATATTAAGCTTTAAAAGGGTAAATAACTTCCGTTAAAAAATATCACTTGTAGCTGGGTGGTTAGCATAACAGCCTCCTAAGCCAAAGGTCACGGGTTCAAACCCGCAGGTGGTCTTAGGATTTTTTAATGGGAGTAAAAAATCCTTAGTTATGACGTCCTTCGGAGGGGACATTAAAAGGTGGTCCCGAGCCTGTGCGGTGTCAGGTACTCGTTAAAGATCCCTATCCTAATAAAACATGGATAGGCATAATTTAGGACTCCCACTGTAGCATCGTCCGATTAGCCATAGTAGCATAAAATGACGTTAAATAAATAAACATAATAAACAAACTTCCGTTAAAAGCTACTTGTTGACATTCAACAATCTGTTTCTGTATAAAAACAGTATACATTCATTAACCACCCCTATTCTTTACTTTTCTTGACATACTATAATCCTAGTTATGCTCATAACATAAAACAAATATGAACTATTATAGGTGGAATAACCAGGAATTAGTTATTTTCTTGAAATTTTTTAATTTTGCCAATGTTTCGGCTTAAGCTTGTGAGCTATCATCAGGGCTACAAACATCAGAACAAAAGAGATACATAGTAATATGATAATGACAGAACAAAACAGAAAATATACCAACACACTTAAATATTATAAATACAAATTATGAAAATATGATACACAATCTGATGATGATAAGCATAAAAATAAAACTTTAGACTTAATATAGAAGTAAAAAAAAATTATAGGTAGTATGGGGAGGGATTCATGTAAAAAGCCTGAAGGTTTTCCCTCTTTTAATTTATTTATGAAAGTTGTGTGTTTATTTAATTAAATAATTAAAATTGATAGAGGCAGATACAAAATTAAAAGGAATAACCTTTGGTGTAGTGACTAGCATAAAAACATCTTCTGTGCCCAAGGTCTTGGGTTTAGACCCGGCAAATTTCCATAGAATTTTTAAAAGGGAGTAAAAAATCTTCGGTCATTCCGTCCTTCAGAGAGAACATAAAATAGGCGTCACGATTCTCTGTGATGTCAGGTACTTGTTTCAAGACCCGTATCCTACTTAAACCTGAAAAAGTAACATTTAGGACTCTAACTGTAGCATCGTCTGATCAGCTACTGTAGGATAAAATTATGGTAAATGGATTTTTTATTTTTTTTTATTTATTAATTTATTGAAACTTACCACTGTATTAGTAAATACATCAAGTAAATTGGCTCATAATATAGATAATATACATGAAAAGACATGAAGAGAATATGCCCATTGGCAACACTCCACTAGGTAATCTACACTAGAAGGTATCGAGGCCATCTTCTTTTCAGACGCCTCGGAGGATTGTCACGAACGGTAGAGGAAGCAAGGATTGAAACTAGTGGGTTAATGTGGGAGTGGAGTTTGTCATGGAATGAATGATACCTCGTACGGACCAAATCAGCAATATATTGGACATTAAGGTCTTTATGGATGAGTTTTTTGGTGACAAAGTAAGGAGCATTGAGGATTTTTCGAAGGATTTTGGATTGTAGGGATTGAATACGGGAAGAATTTGATGGTTTAGTAGAGCCCCAAAGCTCAACTCCGTACGTCCAGATAGATGAGCCTTTTAATATAGATGAGCCTTTTGTAGTTAAGTGGAAGGTTAGAGCGTCTGTCCAGTAAGTGTTGAAGTAAGCGAAAGCGTTGCGTTTCAGTCTTGTGTGCGGATTTAAATGGATTAAAATACATAATATAGAAGAAAAAAACTAATTAAAGTAGGTAATGTAAACAACTTATGAAGCATTTATCGTACGATTTAATTTCCTCAGAAACCAAACTACGATTCACAAGGATTAGTTATAGTGTAGGTTTATCTCTTACGCCTGTTTTTTAATTAATCGAAAATTGGCTGACGGAAGGATTGGATGCGTTTGATGTTAAAATATTTAGCTGTCCCCCACAGTTCAAGTCCGTAGGTCCATATAGGTTTTAGTACTGTCTTGTATATCAGTAACTTGTTGTCAACTGTAAGATGAGATTTTCTGTTTAATAGTCTGTATAACTGGCCGAATCGGCGGTTGAGTTCTTTTCTTTTAAGTCTTGTATGTGGTTACCAAGTTAGTCTTTTGTCTAGTAAAAAGCCCAGATACCGGACTGTGTCTGAGAAAGGAAGCGGTATGGAATTGAAACAAACCGTTGGACAGGATTTGCGTCGAAGGGTGTATGTGACGTGTGAGCACTTGTTTTCGTTCCCCTTAATGCGCCAAGCATTACACCACTCTTCGACAAGGGAAAGGTGCCTTTCGAGATTTAGCGATGCTACTTCAGGATCGGAATTGGATGATAAAATGGCTCTGTCATCAGCAAATGTTAATATTGTAGGAATATCGGCGGTATAGAGGATGTAGATGACGGGTCCCAAGACGCTGCCTTGAAGAACACCTCTTAACTTTTAGAGAATGGGAAGAGCTAAAGAGATCACCACCTACCGCAGGAGTCAAACCACGGTTAATACCTTCAGTAAACCTCACTAGTCTGAATCATTCAAATATATCACAATGACCATACATTAAAAAAAAATTCTATAAAAGATATTTTATCGAACATATTCACTTAATAAACAACAGGGAAGCCTAAATCTGTTCTGCTTTCTAAATTGAACATTTATATACAGTATATATTACTTAAAACTTCATTAGTACTTATTATTTAGTAAAATTTCTTTCGTTTTCAGTTCCTCCAATGCTTTCCATCCCCAACCAACTGGAAGGTGCTTACATAGGGCAGGATGTAACACTGGAATGCAACACCGAGGCCTACCCCACCTCCATCAACTACTGGACAACTGAAAAGGGAGATATGATAGTCTCAGGTAATACATACATTCTCTTGTACATTTTTTTATAACTTTCATTTAATATTAAGATTCAAAAATTTATTTAATCTTCATCTCATCAAACTATTCCTATTTAGTGAAGCTTTCACATCACTGGCTATTTCATGTTGTTATTTTTCATTCATGCTTATTATATACAAGTTTAAATTAAATATATAAACATTTTCTTTTAATCGTAACAGTTAAACACAACTTTAAAAAAATATTTTGTACATATTGCTTTGTGTCACATGAAATGTCCGTTTTCAAGGTAAAGGATTTTTATTAAAAATACGATATGATAACAAGATAGTTTTATTCGAAGTATTTACCTTATTTTTCTACACACTTTTCCCAACGTGACACCAACTTTTTTATCCATCAAACTAAAAAACTCTGAGCTTTGAAGTGAAACAAAATCTGAAAACGCAATTTCCACTTCATCATCATTTTCAAAAAGTTTTCCTTTGACGAAGTTGTCTAAATTCCAGAACAAGTGGTAATCTGTTGGAGACAAGTCGGGAAAATATGATGGGTGCGGAAGAACTTCGTAGCCCAGTTCTTTCAATTTTTGCACGGTATGTTTTGAAACATGGGGTCTTGTTGCCGCTCAGTGAGATCATAAGGTACCCATGTATCGAGCTTTTTTACTTTCCCAATACACTTTAAATGCCTGGAAACGGTAGATGCACTTGCATTTAGTTGTGCTGAGAGTCCTTCAACTGTTTGGTAGGGGTTTCCTTCTGCTGTATGTTTGAGGACATCGTTGTCTATCACGGATGGAGGATTTCCTCGGGAAAAGTTTTCCAAGTCGGTATCCCCAGCTGAAAACTTAGCAAACCAACGGCGAATGGTCCGTTCATTAACACTCCCTTCCACAAACGCCTTGCAAATATTTCTAGCGGCCTCAGCTGCTAAATGGCCGAGTTTAAAGTCGTACAAAAATATTACTCAACAATTGCGTGTTTCAATGTTCATATTTGGAGGTATACTAAAAAGTGGGTAATTGATTGGGAAGCTAATGTTTATAATACGAAGGTAGAGGATTAGTAAATGTTTACTTTAAATATGTAAACATTCGGAAGAAAACAACAGAGACCTGCAAAATCCTTTTTGTATTTTAGAAACTATAAAAACGGACATTTCATGTGAAACAACCCAATATTAATAATTATTAGTCCTTTTTTTATTTTCAGATATTTGTGCTGTTCATTTATAGTTGTTTTTCAAAACGATTTTCGTTTCATTTTGATTCCAAAAAAAGTCATTGTAAACTTGGAGGGACTATATTGGAGCTGTTCTAATGGAATAGAACTAGTCGAGACAGAGACTGCTACATTATAAATCACCCCTCGCAGAAGTCATTTAGCTTTTATCCGACTGCTTAATCCGTACATTCCTTCTCTACTAACTGGCAATGACATACTCAACATCACTGACTGGGTTCATGAGGGGGAGAAACGACATCTCGGCATAATTATCATGAGCCTCCTAAAGTCTGTTAGTGGGAATTACTTTCTTCTTCACCCACTGAATAAAATTATTAAATCTATTACATCTTGAAGCTTTTTTTATTTCGTAGATCACTTTTATGGTTATTTATATATATATATATATATATATATATATATATATATATATATATATATATATATATATATATATATATATATATATATATACATACAAAATGATAACAGGATTTTGGTTTCCACTAACTTAAGGTTTATAATTAAAATACATTGCAATTTAGCTTTTCTTTCAACTCCAATAAATCCCATCAGATTACCTTTACCCTTCGTCGTAAACCTATGACATCCTGCCCTACAGTGTCCTTTAATGATATTCCGCTTGTCGCTGTTGAACAGATCCGTTATTTAGGCCTCCTGCTTGACAAGTGTCTTACATGGAATCCGCATACAAGACTGAAAAGACAAGAAACTGCTCGCCGATTTCGGTTACTTCAACATTTACTTGACAGACGCTCTAACCTTTCTCTTTACTACAAAAGACTAATTTACATGACAATCATAAGGCCTATTTGGACTTACGGAGTTGAGCTTTGGGGCTCTACTAAACCTTCAAACTCTTCCCGTACCCAATCCTTACAATCCAAAATCCTTCGCAAAATCCTTAACGCTCCTTAATTTGTCACCAACTAAATCATCCACAAAGATCTTAATGTTCCATATGTTGCTGATTTGGCCTGTACCAGGTATCACTCCTTCCATGAAAAACTCCACTCCCACTCTAATCCACTAGTTTCAATCCTTGCTTCCACTTCAATTCCTGACAATCCGCCGAGGCGTCTGAAAAGAAGATGCCCTCGAGACCTTCTTGTGTAGATTCACTACTAGAGTGCTGCCAATGGGCAGTTTCTCTTCATGTTTTTTTCATGTGTATTATCATTGTAGCATATTTACTTGATGTATGAACATACAGTTGTAAATTTCAATAAATTAATTTAAAAAAAAAAAAAAAAGCTTTTCTTTAACAGGAAAAATAAATCGTCTGTGGCCAAGTCGTAACATAGACGTATAATATACTGTTGAAAAGCGCGAGATTTTAGAATAGTTAATATGGAATAAAATAAGTTGGGCAATGTAATAGAATTATGTTATAAGCTCATAAAATTATACACAAATGTTTGTTTGTTTATTTATTTAACGTCACTTTATGTTACTATGGCTAATCGGACGATTCTACAGTGGGAGTCCTAAATTTCGCCTATCCAGGTTTTATTAGGATGGGGATCTTTAAAGAGAACCTGACATCGCACAGGCTCGGGACCACCTTTTTACGTCCCCTCCGAAACGCGGCGTAACCAAGAATTTTTACCCTCATTAAAAAATCCTAGGATCACCTGCGGGTTTAAATCCGTGAACTTTGGCACAGAATGCTGTTATGCTCGTGAATACATTTGAATCACAAATATAAAAATCTGTTGTGGGCAACACACGTTTCGGGCGTATAGTTGTCTTAAATATGAATTTTCAGATTCATAGGACTTACCGTTTCCGCCAAGGAGTTACCACACACACACAGACCTTTTTGCGGGACTTATTTAGACTTAGGGGGCCCTAAAATGTGTATTTCCGTTGAAAACTGTAATTCGAATTTTTTTACGATCGCAATACTTTCCCTTACTATATATAGGAAGTGAAAATAAAAAAAAAGAAGGATCAGCTGTTTGGGACCCATGCGAAGCAGACGCACTTCAGGTCAGTCTTACAGTTTCATTAATTTATAAGTGTTTTTCTTGAAAAAATAGACATTATTTTGTGCAGTTTAGACAATTTAAGGGTGCGTGTTCCATCACGAAAGTGAGAATTTGTGTTTCAATAAGAAATTGGGCGAATATACGCCTATTATAGGTGCTCAGAGCTTTTGGCTCGATGTCAGCTACCCCCATTAAATCCTCAGTTAACTCTAATGTCATGAAAATAAACAGTATTAGTCAAAAAGAGATGGAAAACCGACAAACAACCAATAAAGTAACACCTAACCTCAAACCTACAGAAATTAGCTATGCCAAAGCCACCGCATCAGAAAAGTTTTCAAAGCGAGAAAACGCTATAATATTGCACACTGTTCCGGGTATCAAACAGAAAGAGTACGTAATCAAAATCGCAGCCCTAATCGACCCAAAATTCATCCGATACACATCAAGAATTTCCAATTCCCGGTTTTGCATTCACTTCAGTAACAAAGAGGCAGTAGATAATATCATTAGGAATCATAAATCAATAGTTATTAACGACAAAGAAATTCACATAAAACGGTTAATCAATCCAGCAAAACGAATTATTATTTCTAATGCTTGCCCTTCCATACCTCATGGTACTATAGAAAATGAACTGAAAAAACTAGGGTTGAGGTTAGTTTCGCCAATGCACTTTCTCAGGGCCGGGTACCAAGACCCACGTTTGGCCCATGTTTTAAGTTTTAGAAGACAAGTCTACATCCCACCTGAGGACCTAACCAAACTCCCATCTTCATTGTTAATTAAACACGATAATGTAGCTTACCGAATTTTTTTAGGTGAAGACATTGTCACCTGTTTTATTTGCAAACAGCCAGGGCATATCTCTACCGATTTGCCAGAGTGTGAGAATGATATAGATATATCTGAGCCCCAAAACAAAGAAAACGAGGCTACATTAATTAATTTCAATCCAGAAATAATTAGTAGCGTCAGTGAAGAAACAAACACCGATCGCTCGCTACTCGATACGCCTAATCATGTTTTACCCAGCACTGATAACATAGTAGAGACTGAGCTAGCCAGTAGCCATGACAACGCTAGCACGTCACCAGTGCCTAAGGCTGCCAGAGGCGGTACAGTGGAGCTGTTGTCTGGTAGTCATGACAACCAGCTTACTAGCGGTGGCGCCTTAGATAACCCTACTCAATCGACTGCTCTCAATAATCCCAATAATTTAATATTACTACCTACCGTGGTGTCCGGGGTCAAACGATGCCATTCTAGCTCTACCCCTTCTACTGTATCAACAACCGAATTGAACCTTACCATAGATTCCCAGGAAGACCCTGAAAATATTATCAATTTTGAAGACTACCCATTGATGACCCCAGTTCAACCCGTAGGAAAAAAATTGAAGAAACTGAAAAAATTAATTCTTCGGTTAACTTTGAAAGTGCTCGACAGGCAATTGAAGGAAATAAAGAAAAGTACCCTATATCATTTGAAGACATGATCAAGTTAATCGACATATACCCCAATACTAAAAACATCAGTGAATTTGTCCAGGAATTTACTACTAATACGGAGGGTCTTAGGGGCATGCTAAAAGATACTAAAGCATTAATAACTGATCGGAGAACAAAACTTAAAATCACAAAACTTCTTAAAAAACAGTGGGAAGCAACAGATTTTATAAGTAACACAGACGATAGTACGGATAATTAATTGGTAACAACGCAGGTGATCTCTTGGAAACATTTTTATACAATTTTACATTATGGTTATTAATTCCAATTCTTTTATTATACAGTGGAACTGTAATGGGTTTTACAAACACTTTGAATACTTTAAACTACCGTTAAATGAAGAGAAACCGTATTGCTGGTGTTTACAAGAAACTCATTTTTCACAATCTCAGGTAGTAAATTTAAAAAATCACGAAATTTACCGGAAAGACAGAACAGATTGTAAATCCGCTTGGGGAGGTGTAGCTATATTAGTTAATAAAGACGTGCATTCAGAACCAGTTAAAATTCATTCCAGTCTAGAAGTTGTAGCCGCAAAAATGTTTAAACCTGAACCGATTACAGTTTGCAATATATATATCCCACCAAATCAAGATTTCACTGCAAATGATCTTCAAGAAATAGTAGATCAACTCCCAAGACCTGTCATCCTTGTTGGAGATCTAAATGGACACAACAAATTATGGGGCTCCTCATTATTTGACTATAGAAATAGGGGGAGTGAAATCGAGAAATTTATTGACTCTAATGATTTTTTGACTCTAATTAACGACGGTTCTCCAACTCACTTCTGTGGTGATGGCTCTCTTTTTGCCATCGATTTATCATTAATAGATGTCAGACTGCTCCACAAAGTGCATTGGGAAGTAAAGGACATGTTGTACGGAAGCGATCACTTCCCAATCACTATAAAGTTTGATACTAATACTGACTTCAAGACTGACAAAACTCCGAGATGGTCATTCAAAAGAGCCGACTGGGAAAAATTTTCTACATTAATGGAAAGGGAAATAGAAAAAAAGGGAAGCTCGTTGACTGAAGTAGAGGAACAAATATCATTCCTTAATCTCACCATTCTAGATGCAGCAAAGAAGAGTATTCCTCACAAGATGGCATATAATGATAGGCGCTTAGTTCCTAGGTGGAATGAAGATTGCCGCATCGCAATAATGAACAAAAAGAAAGCTTTCAACAAATTCAAAAAAACCAAACAACCTGAAGACTTAAACAACTTCAAAAAACTTAGATCTATTGCAAAGAAGGTATTAAGGGCAAGCAAAGAAAATTCATGGAAAAACTATGTTAATTCCATTAATAGTAGCAGTTGCCTACAAGAAGTCTGGAAAAAAGTGAATGCCATTCAAGGATCTAAAAAAAGTGAGGCTATTTCTACAATACAAACGGAAAATGAAACTATTACTGATCCATCTAAAATAGTTGAAGCTTTTGGAACACATTTCTCATCTATGTCGAAAACAGGCAACTACACTCCAGATTTCCAGCTAAATAAAATCGAACAGGAGAAAAATACTATTCAATTCCACACACAAGATTCAGAAATTTACAATCACCTGTTCAGTTTATCTGAGATGAAAAACTCCTTAAGTACGTGCAAAGATAAATCCACTGCAGGACCCGATCAGATTCCATATTTATTTTTGAAAAAAATGTCCCTAAACGCACAAATATTTTTAGTTTCCATTTATAATAGGATATGGAGCTCAGGACGTTTTCCTGAAACGTGGAAGAACGCTACAGTTATCCCCATCAAGAAAAATCACAAAGGCATCAGTATCAATAACTATCGACCTATATCTCTCCTTTCATGTGTATCGAAACTACTTGAAAAAATGGTCAACAATCGATTGACATATTATTTAGAAAAACGAAACTTTTTTTCAGCTTCGCAGTACGGCTTCAGGAAAAACCGATCAACCATTGACCAAATAATGAAGTTTGAATACGAAATACAGACCGCCTTTTCTAACAAAGAGCACTTGGTTGCTGTCTCCATTGATACCCAAAAAGCATACGACACTATGTGGAGATACAATGTCCTAAGCACTCTTTCAAAAGAAGGCCTCACGGGGAGATTACTGTTATTCATCAATAACTTCCTCAAAGAAAGAAAATTCAAGGTTAAAGTTGGTCCTAATCTTTCTCAAACGTTCCTCCAGGAGAACGGTACGCCGCAAGGATCCCCACTGAGTGTAACTTTATTCCTAATAGCAATAAACAGCATAGCACAGACAACACCACCTGAAGTAAGATGTTCTTTGTTTGCTGACGATTTTACAATTTATATAAGAAACAAGTCGTTAGAGTATATTGAATGGAAGTTACAAAAAACATTGAAGAACCTTGAAGCATGGTCTAGGACCACAGGTTTTAGCTTTTCAAGCTCCAAAACAATAGCTGTACACTTTTGCAAAAAAACAAAATGTCAAACACACCCGTCACTGACACTTTTAAATCAACCAATTTCCTACGCCAGCACTATCAAGTTCTTAGGAGTCTACTTTGACCAAAAACTAAACTGGTCTCAACACATTCGTCATATAAAATTAAAATGTCAAAAAGGCTTAAATCTACTTAAAGTACTAGCCAACACTCAGTGGGGATCTGACCGGCGAACGTTATTAACGATATACCGAGTCCTTTTCAGACCTATAATCGACTATGGAGCTGTCGGTTATGGTTCAGCTAGCGCTTCGACTTTGAGGTTACTGGATCCAATTCACAATCAAGCTCTTCGCCTCTGTATCGGAGCATTCAGAACAACACCTGTCGGAAGCCTGTACGTGGAGAGTGGTGAGCCCTCATTAGAAACAAGAAGGAAATACCTGCTACTGGCATACGTGGGCACGTTAATGTCAAGAAAAAAACTTTTTTCTTCTGAATACACGGCATATCCAATTGCAAGCGAAGAACCCCACGAATCGTGTAAATGTTTCTACAACAGGTTCAAAAAACTGACAAACGATTTACAAATAGTAATCCCACAAATCTTTGCGATGCCAAATAGCTCAGTACCAAATTGGATGGAAATGGAAAATCAGATCGATTACAGTTTAACTGTATTCCCAAAGCTCAGAACACCTCAACATGTATACGACCAGCTGTATAAAGAGCGGGAAGAACAATATTCCGATTACCGCTTTTGGTTCACGGATGCTTCAAAATCGAACTCCGAAGTTGGTTGTGCTGTCCTCATGGGCTCTATTTGTAGCAAAAATGTTTTACCAGAACCAAATAGTGTATACACTGGAGAGCTCTACTTCTACTCTGGAAAGCCTTGAAAATCATAGTAAAACACGACCACCAACATCACCTGATTGTAACTGATTCTCTAAGTTCTCTAAAGTCAATAGAGAATAGGTACTCAAAAGAAGCCTTGGTTCAAAGAATCCAGATTCTCAAGGAAGAATGCGAAAGTGAAGGAAAAACAATAAAATTTTTGTGGGTCCCATCTCACTTGGGCATAGGAAGCAATGAGGACGCTGACCGAGCGGCTAATAATGCAAGGATGGACTCTGGAAGGGAAGTGACACGTGTCAACAAGACAACTGCATCGGACTGGCGAAAATACGTCAAGAAAATGATTTATACTACATGGGCTGCTGGGTGGAGTAAAACTAAAGACAAATTAGGAAAAATTAAAAAAACTCCAGGGATATGGGAAACGTCAGAGAGGAAAAACCGGCGCGAAGAAGTGGTTCTGGCCAGGATAAGAAGCGGACACACAGCACTGACACATAGTTACCTACTGAAAGGATTGTACCCACCGACCTGCAGGACTTGTGAGGCACCTCTGACGGTGGAGCACATCCTACTGCACTGCGGGGCCTTCAGCGTTGCAAGAACGGAGTGCGGAATTGACACCAGGCTGGAAATAGCACTAGGTAACAGTGAAGTGTGTGTTCCAAAAGTATTTAAGTTCTTAAAAAAATGTAAAGTCTTCAATGTGATTTAAGATATAATGTCCTTCTACCAAACATTCACCATTATTGTCTTGTAAATGAAATTATTTTAAGAAAAAAACAAAAACAATTATGTATATAGCTAATGGCCCATAATGGGTAGATGCTCTTTATAAATAAATAAATAAAAAAAAAGAAGGTTACAATTGCTTTGGAAAAAGTTTCATTTCAAATGGAAAAGGTTACAATTGACTTGAAAATGCTAAATATACTGTAATATTAATAGAACCGCTTTCTTCCTCTCCCTGTTCAAGGTAATTTAACCATAAGGTTCGGCGTATCTCAAGTAAATATAGCTATAAGTTGCTCTCATTATTGAGAGAACTAATGGTAGGGAGAGATTAAGAGCTGACCGAAGATGACTGTCCTGCAAACAGAGGCCAAAGAGCCTCTAATTATCGGGGAGGGCTAAGCCTCTTGATTACAGCTCAATTACCTTGTTAATTAATGTACATTGAGTTTCTGCCCTCATCAGTCACCTCCCAACTTACCGTCTTAGCCAACTCCCGACCTTTGTTTTAATGATCCTCTCTTGTCATATTTTCTTATCAACAACAATTTTTATTGAGAAAATTTTACAATCTGTCCCAATTTGGACATTAATAGTAGTGCTGAATGATATCATACATACTACATTCATACAATATTTACACAACATAAAATAAAATAAAATATATACACAATAATGAATCAATACAAAAGTCAATAATTCACTTATACCTATATACACATACACACACTCATACATACATCACATTGAGTGGAGAATCTAGCCAGTGCTAGAACTCCAATATATTTACAAAAGGTCGCGGGGCCACTGCCGTTTCAACCTTCTAGGTGGGTTGTATGGATGAGTGGAGCTGGATAGGGATTGAGCTAAAGGATTAGGATGATGAATGAGGTTCTGGTGGAATTTGGAAAATTTGGATGGGATTAGGTCTGAAATAAATGGAACATTAAGGTCGTGGTGCAAGGTATAATTGGAGACATAATAAGGAGCATTTACTATTGTACGGAGGACTTTGGATTGAAAGGATTGAATGCGTTTGATGTTAGAACGTTTAGCTGTCCCCCACAGTTCAAGTCCGTAGGTCCAGATGGGCTTCAGTATTGTCTTGTAGATTAATAATTTGTTGTCAACTGTAAGTTCAGATTTTCTGTTGAGTAGTCGGTATAACTGTCCGAATCGTCGGTTGAGTTCTTGTCTTTTAAGTCTTGTATGTGGGTTCCAAGTCAATCTTTTGTCTAACAGTAAGCCAAGATACCGGACTGTATCTGAGAGAGGAATCGGTAATGAGTTGAAATAAACTGGCGGACAGGATTTTCGTCTAAGAGTAAAGGTTATGTGTTTACATTTGGCTTCGTTCACCTTTACACGCCAGTTATTACACCAGTGTTCGATAAGGAAAAGGTGTCTCTGAAGGTTTAAGGATGCTGTTTCAGGATTGGAACTGGATGATAGGATGGCGGTGTCGTCTGCAAAAGTTGCCAGAAAGGTATCAGGATGTGTAGGAATATCAGCAGTGTAAAGGATGTAGAGGATGGGTCCCAAGACGCTGCCTTGAGGAACACCGGCCTCAACGGGATAAAGGTTAGAAAATTCTTCACCACAGCGAACTCGGAAGGAACGGTTCGAGAGATAGGATCGGAGAATGAGGTATAGAGACTGGGGTAAATGGGTTTTCAGCTTGAAGAGTAATCCAGTGTGCCATACCCGGTCAAAAGCTTGCGCAATGTCCAGAAACGCACCAGAACAATACTCTTTGCATTCAAGAGCTGAGGAAATATGGTCTACAACTCGGAGCCCCTGTTGAACTGTGGAATGCTGAGGACGGAATCCAAACTGATGGGAAGGAAGATTTTGAGATTCTAATATGGGTAGGATACGTTTAAGAAGAAGCCTTTCGAAGATTTTTGAGAGGATGGGGAGTAGACTAATAGGCCTGTAGGATGAAGTGTTGTTGGAAGGTTTACCTGGTTTTAAAAAAAGGATGATGGTGGAATGTTTCCATAACAGAGGAAAATAGGTGGTGCGGAGGATGCAGTTGTAAATATAAGTAAGGAATATAATAGCTTTCTGCGGAAGTTGTCGGAGGATCTGGGGAGTAAGGAGATCGTGTCCAGGAGATTTACGGAGAGTCAGTTTTTGGAGAAGATATTTGACCTCAGAGGGATTAATAGCTTTAGGAGGTAGGGAAAGTGGAATCGGTGACATAAGAAAGTCTTGCACTTTTGCGGTGTGATTGATGTGGGATTCCGGGTGAGGAGTGAATACTTTGGAGAGGTGTGTGGCGAATTCCTCGGCTTTATCTTCATCAGACGCAGCCCAGGAGTCATCACCACGTCGGAGAGGATGGGAAACATGATGGTATTTTAGGATCTTTTTCGTGATATTCCACAGGGAATTATCACGAGCTGATAGAGAGGAGAGGTAGGAATTAAAGGACTGGGAACGGAAGGTCGCCAACTCCCTCTTCAATTGTCTACAATAGAAGTTATAGGAGCGGCGATCTGTTGGGTGTCGGGTGCGCTGCCATAATGATCTTGCTCGGCGTTTGGTGTGGATAAGGTCTATAATAGGTTGTGGAAAATGATTTTGGTCTGGATTTATATTGGAGTGTTTAGGAGAGGAAGCAGTCCAGACAGCTTGTTGGATGGCGGTGGTAAAGGAATAGACGGAATTATCTAGGTCATCTTGGGTTTTGAGGGTTACTCTGAGGTCAATATTATCGGTCAGGATTTGGCGGAAAAGGTTCCAGTTGACAGGGCCTCGGATGAATGATGGTGGAATGGGTTTTGGAATTGGAGTGAGAGATACTTTTAGGATCAGTGGGCTATGGTCTGAGGATAGTTCATCAAGGCGAGTTAAAGACAAGTTGAGAGAGCCTAATCCGCTGTGGATAAAGAAGTCGAGGATGTCAGGATTGCGGTTAGGATCGGTTCGCCAGTAGGTAGGGGAGTCAGGAGGCAGGATATTAAAATTTCGGGAGTTGAGTGCAGACAGCAAATTTCGTCCCCGAGAATTCGTGGTTCTGGAACCCCACTGCTGATGCTTGGCGTTTAAGTCTGCACCCAGAATGAAACGATTTCCTAAGGAATCCAGGAAGGATACAAATTCGGAATTGGAAATGGAATGTTTAGGAGGGCAATATGCAGATGTGAGAGTTACCGGAAAAGAAAAAGTCTTGATTACTATGGCTGTGGCTTGTAGGAAATCATAGGTGGGAAGTGGGAGTAAATGATGAGAGAGGGATTGGTGGACAATGATAGCAGAACCGGCATGGGCTTTACCGTCTGGGTGGTCAGTACGGTATGTCATGTATTGCGGTATTTTGAAGTACTGTTTAGTCGTTAGTCTTGTTTCAGTTATAAGTGCAACATCGATTGTTTTGTCTTGCAACAACGCTGTCAGTTCGTCAGTATGATTTCTAACACCATTCGCATTCCAAAGGAGAATGGATAAGGAGTTAGGTGAAGTCATTTAAGGATTTTTCAAGGCAGGGATTAGATTCGATACTAGATTTGATTTCGGAGATGAACGATGTCATTAGACTGGTAAGATCTGTGACGTTTGATGGTGGAGGGATATGAGAAATTTGATGTTGAGGAGTTTTTTGAAGATTAGGTAAACTTTGAGGGATAGATTCTTGTACAATAGATTGAGAATGTTGAGGAAAATGTTGTTCCGGCAGTGCCTCGACTTCATGATTCTGGTTACCACCTCCAAGCAAGTGGGCAAATGACACGTTAGAATTTACAAGTTTAGATGGTTCTCTTCTGCTTCTGGTTGGTACAGCTGTTTCATTCGGATCCTGAGGTTTTCGGTATCTGGTTCTGAGTTTCTTGTAGATTTCACATCCCTTGTAGTTAGCCGGGTGGTCCTTGAGGCACAGAGCACATACAGCGGGTGTTGATCTTGATCTTGTACATTCTTCTGTTTTATGCTGTTCACCGCATTTCACACAGCGTGGTATGTGATGGCAATAACTTTTGGTATGACCGTATGCCTGACAATTATGGCACTGGACTATTTCTTTCTTTGTGTAAGGTTTTTCAACTTTTACACGGGTATAGTACAGTCTACTGAGGTCATATATTTTTTCGACTCCTGCTGATGGTTCCAAGTCCACGAAGAATAGAGGCAGTGGACTTTTATCTTTTAGAACATTGGTGACTTGCCTCACTTGGAATCCTAATTCTGTCAGTTCTTCTTTGATTGCTTCAACGGGTGTTGAGGAATGTAGGTTTCTGATTACGACCCTTAATGCTCTCTCTTGGCGCAGCTGATAAGTATGAAAGTCAGCTTTGGTCTCAGTCAGATATTTTACAATCTTTCTGTAGGTTTCAGCAGTAGTCGGAGATATTTTAGTATCATTGGTTCTACTTATACAATAGTAACTATTAGGATCTGTTACTTTGTTTAAATGAGCACACATCAGTTTAAAATTTTTAATATTTTTAACAAATATTGGTGGAGGTAGTGGTTCTCTGGGTATAGGAGAAGATTCCATGGTTTCTTTTTCATTTTGGAGGATCTGAAATGGATTCGGTGTAAAAAACGGAGATTCATCAGTTATTCCTTGTGATGATGTACTGGGCTGTGGTTCAGATCCTAATGAGGTAGCTGACGCGGTCGCTGGTGGAATCATTTTTTTATTTTGTTCACTGCGGGGTCTCTGTTTTGTGGGAGACGAGTTCGAACCTGCAGATCTAGATCTTTTACTTGCGGACTTTGAAGACATGACTTGATGAAAATATCTCATTGATTAAGAAAATAATAATAATAATAAATAAATAATGAGATAAGAATTAAAGATAAAAGAAAGATAATTAAAAGAAAAGCAAGCCCGAGCTTGCCGAGCTAGCGGCAATCAGCTGATCAGTGACCCTTCTTTCACTTTTTCGTGATTGTACAAAGTAAATTATAACTTTGCTTACCGAAACTTCTCCAATATTCACTGCCGTAATATTCCTGAGGTCTAGTGATGTTCTCCAGACTGAATTCTAGCGAATTCCTACTGAAAAAAGCAAAAATCTGAGAGACGATGTAACGTATGACTGTTATCATCGAGCGCATCAGCTGATCCTTGTCATATTTAAATACGGAACATTTACTTTATTTTTATTTTACTTTCACTTACTATAGTAAAATAAAAATAAAGTAATATGTCTACTTAGGTAATATGTTGGAAGGACAAAAACTGTATACAGTAGTCTCACCACCACTCTAGTTTTTTAATGTTTTTTTTCGTTCTAAAAAATGCAAAATTACAGGAGTTGATAATTGTTAAAGAAAACGTTATTTTAATGGCAAAGAGAATTTTATGAACGGGACCAGATCAGTCTCAGTCAATAAATTTATGTCACTTATAAACATCGTATAGATGTGTATGTTTACAGAAAGTAGGGCTTTGACTAAGCTATATATAAAAAATAATCAAAGGTGAGTCTCTTTTCTTTTATAAGTTTTTAACTCGCTAAAAATCTCAATTTTTATAAATTTTCGAGAATATTTTTAACCACTTTCTTCCCTCTAAAGGTAATAATTTGTAAGGATAAAAGATACAAAACATATCCTTATCTTATTGCTTGTTTTTCTTCTTACTTGATGTCAGCAAAATTTTACTTTCACTTACTATAGCAGCCACATTTTTTATATATTTTTTTTTTTTTTTCGTAAATATATATTTTAATAAAGTTTTAAAATGTTATCAAATAAATGGATAAAGTTATTAATTATATTTTTGGTTTATTAATTCAATAATGAACCTTCGTTATCATTATAAAAAAAATAAAAAAAATATTCCCTCCCCCAAAAATTTGAGGGCTCACATATCAACATACGTGGAACGAATAAAAAAAATCAACTGCCCCCGTCCACATATCTCCGAAACGGCTAAACCAAATTTTTTTTTTTGTAAATAAATATGATTGTAATTTTAATTGCTGATATTTGTATTTATTCATTATAGATGGAATGAATACCTTGGATATAGGGTGAATCCAAAAACGTCGAAAGGAATTTGTATAATAATATAATAATATTTCATACAATGAAGGAAGAAAGTAATTATTGAAAAACAATATTGAATATACGAACAAGTTTTGAATGAATGCATAATACTGAATAAAGTATATATTTAATTTTGTTTATTGTTTATTAGATCATAAATAATAACAAAATGTTCTATAAGTTAATATTCAATAAATAATAAAATGATATATATGGTGCTACCTTCACCAGTATAACATAATATCGTGGATGTAGAAAAAAAAATTAAACTTAACTTTAAAAAATGCTGATTACACAAAAAATAATAATATATATAAATAATTAAACAGAATAACATAAAAATCAATGAAGAAAATATATAAGTTTAAGTTCTCCGGTAAAATAATTTATAATATTAATTTTCTAAACTATAACTACTGCTGTTTTCCGTGATCTTGCAATGCCAATTGTTTCTGATAAAAAAAATGTTTAAATTTCGAACATAATTAAAAATTTTAATCAGGTATTAGTTAAGAATATACCAAGAACTAAGGAACTTATTTTTTTAAATTAATTTTATTAAGCGTATGATATGCAGAAAAAAAAACAAAAATATATGATTGGATCTTATTCAGTGCCATATAAGAAATTGGGGATGCCATTTCTATGACCATGACTGTGTTTGTGTATGTCTATATATATATATATATATATATATATATATATATATATATATATATATATATAGGGCTGCGTCACATGAAATGTCTGTTTTCAAGGTAAAGGATTTTTATTAAAATTACGATATGAAAACAAGATAATTTTATTCGAAGCATTTACCTTTTTTTTCTACACAATTTTCGCAACGTGACACCAACTTTTTTTATCCCCGAACTGAAAAACCCTGAGCTTTGATGTGAAATAAAATCTGAAAACGCACTTTTTCACGGTTAAGGTTTAGGTTAGGTTGATGGCGCGAACCATAGTAGTTAAGGATAGGTCGTGATGACGTCATAGGTGGTTAAGAGTGGCAGGGGGGGGGGGGTGGAGATATCGGTGCACCAGCTCGCCCAATTCTTATCTACTCTTGATCATCATTTTCAAAATATTTCCTTTTGACGAAGTTGTATAAATTCCTGAACAGGTGGTAATCTGTTGGAGATAAGTCGGGAGAATATGGTGGGTGCGGAAGAACTTCTTAGCCCAGTTCTTTTAATTTTTGCACGGTATGTTTTGAAACGTGGGGTCTAGCTGCCGCTATGTGAGATCATGAGGTACCCATGTATCGAGCTTTTTTACTTTCCCAATACACTTTAAATGTCTGGTCATCCTCTGGGCATGTTTTCCAAGTCGGTATCCCCAGCTGAAAACTTAGCAAACCAACGGCGAATGGTCCGTTCATTAACACTCCCTTCCCCAAACACCTTGCAAATATTTCTAGCGGCCTCAGCTTCTGAATGGCCGAGTATAAACTCGTACAAAACTATTACTCGAAAATCGCGTGTTTCCATTATCATATTTGGAGGTATACTAAAAAGTGGGTAATTGATTGGGAAGCTGATGTTCATAATACAAAGGTAGAGGTACAGTAACTGTTTACTTTAAATATGTAAACATTCGGATGAAAACAACAGAGACCTGCAAAATCCTTTATGTATTTCAGAAACAATAAAAACGGACATTTCATGCGAAACAACCCTATATATATATATATATATATGTATATATATATATATATATATATATATATATATATATATATATATATATATATATATATGAATATATGTTTTAAAATAAACATATTTTCTTGCTAACTGCACTATTCATTACGAACTAAACTAAAATTCTAAAAGTGACAAACTCAAAATCGGACAGACAGAGATATTTTTAAGATAAATGACACCTCATTCGTATCGCATCCGTGCGAAGCAGAGGCGGGTCCAATAGTGATTGTATATATAAGAAATGATACTTCTGTTGAGTTACTTAACAATCAAACATATTTATATATAAATGTTTTTACTGGCTTATTAAAAATAAAATCGCTAAACATAACATAAACAAAAATATCCGATCTGCACGTAAACTAGCGATTATGAAATGGTTCTTAAACTTCCCTTGTTAATTGGAGTAAAGTTATCGCAGTCCCGACTTTTGTTGAACACAAACATTGACCGATGGATTATTTGCCCACTAATAAATGATTTATTCTTAATAAAATATTTCGTGACCTGACGAAGTAGAAAAGTTTCTAGTGGCCTTGTTATTTGAGCACTTGGGCACGCGACTATTTGCCGAGTAATGAATTCACTGACTTCCAAATGTTTTTCGATTGGAATGATTCGCTTTAGATAGGAAACTTACGTTATATACGGTTTTGCTCTTTTTTATTTATATACTTAAAAACGCATCTATATATTTTATTATTGCATGGTCCAACACTAACGGGAGGGACTTACAACATTTATTAAAACCTATGTTGTAAGAATTAGAAATAAATATTTTTTTTTTCACTTAATATTTTATTTACACCTGTAAAAAAAAAATTACAATCAGCAAATGTGCTAAAATCTAAGTAAACATGGCGTGGTCAGGCATGAGGGAGACAGTACCCAGTGGTGCATCCTCCTGACATTAAGCAGAACTATATTTTTAGGTCAGGAGGTCCCTCATCCAACTCCTTTTCAGCCTACGCCGAGTTATGGATGGTATGTCGGTTGTAGCCATGTTTTGCACAAGTTTGTTTATGTGTCCATTTAGTTTGTCGTGAAATCGTTTGTAAGTCGATCGAATGTGGTTTGTCGTAGTAGGAATACGTAAGTCATTATGAAGGGTATCGTTTGAAACATATGGTGGTGAGTTCGTTGCCAGTCTTAAAAATTGCGATTGAAATGTTTGTATTTTTCGTATGTGTGTCTTTTTAGCAGGTCCGTATATTTGGCAAGCGTAAGTCCATATTGGTTTTAATAAATAAGTGTATACGTTAAGTTTCTGTCTGATAGGTAATTGAGAATGTCTATGAAGTATCGAATACAATAGTCTCAGTCGAAAATTTAGAGTTTTACGTCTATTCTTGACGTGTGGGCCCCATGTCAACCTTTTGTCAAAAATAAGTCCTAAGTACGTTACTGTGTTTGATTGTGGTATCTGGTGATTGTCTATGTAAACTGGAGGGCAGGTTCCATGTCTAAGTGTAAATGTAACATGTAGTGATTAGAAACAAATAATTAATTAAATTGTTTTGAAAAAAAAACACATGTTTTATTAAATTATATTATATAGTTAGTTAAGTTTGTTTGTTTATTTCCGATTTTATGTAACTTGACTTTATCATAATTGCCTGTATATATTGTATGAATGTTTATTACATCACTATTACTACTGTTCATTATGTAACAAATTGTAATATTTCTCAATAAAAAAAAAAAAAAAAAAAAATTTCTAATGTAGAAAAAAAAAAAAATCTGGTGCGGGCAACACACGACTTTCACTTACCTCCATTTTTAAAATCAATGAAAGAATTTTCAAATACAGTTAGAGATAAAAATACGTGAAATTATTAAGGAATTAATCAAATTGAATTTATGTAGAAACATGTGTTTTATTTAAAAATCGATTATATTATTATCTTAAATAATCAGTTAGTTTTATCTTCTTTTCATCACTCTCCATTAACTTTTAAAAGCTTGTGTATGAGATGATATTTTTTCTAAAATCTTTAGCTTTCCAACGGTATATCATACAGGTATATTACTGGTCTTATGTTCAAAAACGAAAAATTGCCTTAAAAAAATATTTTTTCTGGTTTCTCCTTTAGTTGGGTATCGAATTTATTCAATTTATATATTTACCTGTTTTTCACCAGCGTTAACAAGATAATCTAGTTATTTTTATTGAATATACAAAATTAAAGGTACTTTAGGGGAAGACAATTTAAAATATCGGCATTTAAGCCCTGTCATACCATTTTTATCTGAATAAAACCTACATGATATTAAAGCCCATTAAATTTTACATCGATATAGCGAGTTTAATCAAAATCGTCGGAACCGTTTTCGAGAAAATCGAAAAAAGGTGCAAAATGCATGGTTTAAAGTGCCTCTTCTGGTAAGCTCATTTTGATGAACAAAGTTTTGTCACGTCTCGGGCGTATAGTTGTCTTAAATATGAAATTTCAGTTTTATAGGACTTACCGTTTCCGCCCGGGAGTTACCACCACACACAGACCTTTTTGCGGGACTTGGTTATTTGGTCTCAGGGGACCCTAAAACGTGTATTTCCGTTGAAAACTGGAATTCGAAAATTTTCACGATCGCAATACTTCCTCTTACTATATATAGTAAGTGAAAGTAATAACTAACTTATTGTATGTGTGTAAGAATGTAGTATATGTGTGAAAGTGGCATGGAACGATGAGGGAATATAAAAATAGCAAAAAACCAAACATTAATTTTAAAATTTATTCTTTAAAATTATATATATCATTAATTAATTACGACAGAAACACTAACAAACAATATCAATCTCTTAACGATATAGCGTGAACAATATTTTTTGTTATCCCATCTTTAGCTAACACAAACAAACTGGATGGTTTACCCACTCGAGAGCATGCAACGTATAATTGTCCGTGTGAAAAACATGAGCTAAAATGGGATAGTAAAATGATAATTGTAAAGGTTACTACTAAGTTTGATGCATAAAACAATAATAATGGCCGAAAACTATGGAGGGGGTGAGAAAAGGTTTATTATGTAAGAGAAAGGGGAGACCGGCTTCGGTACCATGATGGTAAGGAATTGCAAGCCAGTGTCATTTTCAATTCGGCCGGATCCGGTCCCAAATTTCATCAACCCGGCCGGATCCGGATGGTTTGACAAAATCAGGTTGATTTTCACCTTTCGGTCCAAGATGAACTGTTAGTGAGTTATTTGAGTATAATTGTAATCATAATAGGAAGTTTATAAAATAAAAGTTATGTTAGGATTAGATATGGAGCAAAAAATTAAAGTTTAGTAGTTTAGGTAACTAGTAAAATTTAAATGGCTATTAAAACAGTCGGCTATTGATTACTATTTGCTGAAAATAAAGACTATTTTTTTCTAACACTATTTTCCAAAATCAAAATTGATTTTTTATAATATTTACTAAAGTTATTAGTACTTACATACTATTTGAAAAACCAATATTGTCAGTGCAATTTATTTATTTATGTCGCCTCTACCCTAGTGGGTCATTGGCGTTCACATTTACATTTTACACTCTGTTATAATATAAACTTCTTTTTAAATACTTGAAGAGGATATTGGCTTTTTTTTCATCATCTTGTAATAATCCTTTTAGAGTTTTTTCCATTTTTAGTTCAATTCTTAATTTGTTGAAGATTGGACAATCTAACAATATATGTTTTACTGTTCTCACTGTGTCACATTTTGTACATGTTGGGGCTTCTAAACCTCGCAGAAGGTAGTCGTGGGAGAACTCACTATGTCCTATCCGAAGTCTGCAGAGGATCACTTCTTCTCTCCTTGACTTTCTGTTGGAGGTCTTCCAACGGGCACAATATTTTTTTATTTCACTTAATTTAGATGGATTTGCATTCCATTCGACCTGCCACTTTTCCTTCTGTAAAGATCTGAACTGCCTTGTTCAGTCTTGCAGAGGGACTTTGTTGACCATCGTTGCTTGAGGTGCAGTCAAACGACGAGCAGAGTTTGCCGCGGCATCGGCTTTTTCATTGCCATATATGCCACTGTGAGCGGGAACCCATATTAATACCACTTCTTTATTCTTCATCTGGATTTCACAGTATATTTTGTGGATTTCTGCCACTACTGGATGCCTAATCTTTGAGCTATGAATAGCTTTCAAAACGCTCTTTGAGTCGGACACAATGGCAAATTTTTGATTATGCTCTGAACCTCTTATATACAACAGAGCTTCTCTGATGGCATTGGCCTCTCCTGTGAAGACTGAGCAAGCTTCTGGAAGGTTGTATAGAAGTTCTTCATTCGCCGTTATGACCGAAAAACCTACAGAGTCTCCTGTTTTAGATGCGTCCGTATAAAGGATGCTATGATCCGGATAGTTACTTATTAGTTCTAAAAAGGCTACTTGATTTTCTTGAGGAACTAGTGCCCTTTTAGAAAAATGTGGAGATTCTATGATTGGAATTTTAGGGGCACACCAACTTGGTTTACAGACTTCTGGTAACTGTTGAACGATGGCTAGATCCATATTCAGAGATGAGGTTATTTCAAGTACTTTTTTTCCAAATCCATTTCTTAATAATGGTTCTGCACCGAATAGAACGTTTTTTAATGGATGTTTTGGAATTGAAACTATTTTTGCTCCGTATTTTGCCATTGTATAATGTCTTCTTGACTCGAGGGAGGGTTCACCAATTTCGACACTTACACTTTCGACCGGAGACGTTCTGTAAGCACCCGAGCATATCCCAAGTGCCGCATTGTGTACGGGATCTAATATCCGCAGAATACTTTTCTTCGCGGTGCCGAAAGCACAAGAACCGTAGCCAATCTTGCTTTGTACTATTGCTTTATATACAATTAATAGGCTGCTTCTATCTGCTCCCCAACCAGAGTGTGAAAGACACTTGAGGAGACCGAGCCTTTTCAAGCATTCTTTCTTAAGATTTTTGATATGGGGAATCCACTTCAAACCTCTATCTAATTGGAGACCGAGGTACTTTTGATGATCTACGAATTGGATGTCTTCCGTTCCTAATTTCAAAGTTGGATTTGTAGAGCATCCTCTCAATCTGCATAGGTGCATGGCTTTGGTTTTTTGTGTAGAAAAATTAAAGCCACTTTTTCGAGCCCAGATTTGAGCTTTTCTCAACGCCTTCTGAAGCTTCCACTTAATGAATTCAAGGGATTTGCTACGAATTAAGAGCAATATATCATCGGCAAATAATACAACTTTAATAGCTCTTTCGAAAATCTTGGGCAAATCGTTTGTTGCAACGAGGAATAGCGTAGCACTTAGAGGTGAGCCTTGAGGTGTACCATTTTGCAAAGTGTTAAGAGATGACAACGAAGATCCAACTCTGACTCGAAACATTCTATCTTTGAGGAAATCGGCTATGTAAGACCACAAGTTTCCCTGAATTCCATAATTTGTTAGAATTCGCATCAAGTTCTCCTTACACATAGTGTCATATGCCTTTTCTAAGTCAAGAAAAACAGTTATCAAATGTTCTTTTTGGGCGAAAGCTTCTTCGGCTTCACACTGCAGGGACATTATTGCATCTATCGTTGAATAATGTTCTCTGAAACCAAATTGTTGAGGAATCAACAATTTATTATGTTGCATAAAGTGCAAAAGCCTGGTGTTCACCATTTTTTCTTGTATCTTCGAGAAACATGGTAGCAACGATATAGGTCGAAAGTCCTTGGGATGAATGGAAATATCTCTCTTCGGAACAGGTGCGATAATTGATGTTTTCCATAGCCTAGGAATACGCCCAGTCTCCCAGATGTCATTGAACAATCGTAATAGATGAGAACGCCCTTCATATGGTAAATGTTTTATCATTTCATATGAAACCTCGTCAATACCAGGTGCACCATTATTACGGCTGTTTTTAATCACCGTTTCCATTTCTTCCATTGAGAATGGGACGTTATAATAATCATTGCGATAAGTATGAGTACCGTTTTGTGTTTGTTCCTGTTCGATCCTTTCTACTGTTTCCTTTCCACTGTGGGAGCTTAAAGAAAATACGTTAAATTGTTTTGCCAATGCTTCCGCTATTTCTGTGGGATCAGTGACTATTTCCCCTTCGATTTCCAAACCAGGTATTCCTTTGTTGTTTCTGATTCCACGGATCGATCTAATTTTGGTCCACATTAGGGCGGCAGGAGTTTCGTAATTAATTGACGAGACGAATTCTTTCCACGATGACTTCTTGCTATCTTTAATAATTCTATTAGCAATGGATCTAAGTCTCTTGAATTCAATGGCATCGCCTATATTCCGGCTTCTTCTATACTTGTTTAACGCCCGTTTTTTATCTCGAATAGCTGCTTGACATCGCTCATTCCACCACGGTACTCTTTTCCTAAGTTGTGCTTTTGAAGCAGTTGGAATATTCTCGTGAGCAGCTTGCAGTATTATTTCATTTAAGATTGTTACCTTAAAGTCTACGTCATTTTCATTACTTTCAAGCTTCTCGCTATTCACGATGAAGGATTTCTGAAAGCTCTCCCAGTCGGCCGCCGCATACTTCCAATGTAGCTTTAAATTATGTGGTAGTGATGATCCTTGGATCCTAACAATGATAGGGAAATGATCACTACCATATAGGTGGGTTTTGGTTTCCCAGGTACATTTAGGTGCCAATCTAACGTCTACAATAGTCAAGTCTATGGCAGAAAAGCCATTTCTAGCTAAGCAGAAGTGGGTTGGAGATCCAGTATTGAGAATAGTGGCTGTGCTGCTATCCTCTAAAAATTTTACGATTTTATGTCCTCTATGTCCATTATCTTGCAAAGGAGAACCCCAGACTAAGCTGTGAGCGTTAAAATCTCCTAGAAGAAGATATGGCCTCGGTAACTGATCAAGAATGTGTTCTATGTCCTCCCTCGAGAACTCAATTGCTGGCGGTATGTATATATTACAAACTGTCAGGGATTGTGTACCTTTAATCACCGCTGCTACAGTCTCGAGATGGGTGTCTAATTTCAGCTCCTCTGAGAAAATGTCAGCTCTTACCAATGTTAAGACCCCTCCCCATGATCTCTCGGTACCCTGTCTGTCCCTTCGGTATACACAATAATTTTTGCAATTCAATAACTGACCTTCTTTTAAGTGTGTTTCCTGGAGGCAGCAACACAATGGATTTTCCTCGCTCAATAGTTTCTGAAAGTATTCATAATGGCGAAAAATACCATTGCAATTCCACTGTATTATTGGCTCCATTTGGCATATTAAAATTTATTGTCTAGGCAAACCAACACCGGAAAGTGTTGAATCGCTAGAATCAGAAAAGGATTCTGTAATTTGATCTGGAGTTGCACTACTTAGTTCTTTTATGATTTTGGAGACCTTTATCTTGATTCCTCTGTTTGTTAGTTTATGTCTAATTTCCGTTAGCATTGTTTTTAGTCCAGTGGTGTTTCTTGTAAACTGTGAGGCAAGTTCTTTTATGTTCGATGGTTTTTCGGCTTGGGCCATCTCTAAAAATAGACACAATTTCGTAAAGGCTAGAGGGTATCGATGATCATTTGTTACTTGAATACGAACCGGTTCTAAAATGTCTCTAATTGTAGGTTTTTGAATTTTAGATTTTGCTTGGGATACAGTTGGTTTTGTTGGTGGATCTGCTTTGTGTTGTAATTTGTCTTGTTTTGTAGTGTCTGATACTTGTTTTTTGTTCGTTTTACCTATCGTCGGTGATTCTTTATGTCGTTGATTATCGCCTGGAGGAGCCGATGTTTGCTCAATTTTTTCATTTTTACAGATAGGTTCAATATCTCGCGAACAATGTGGTTTCTGTTGGGGTTTTACTGGTTCAATCTGGGCACAGACAAGTCGTTCAATATTTATGCTATTTTTATTAAGTGATGTCTGATTTTCCGTTTCTTGGTGGTTTTTTTCAGTGACTGTATCGGGTTGGTGGGTAGCTTGAGGATGCATTTCTTTTGGCGCAGAATCAGAGGAATCTGAATCTGGGCAATCTGCCGCGAAGTGACCTGGTTTCTTGCAGACATAACAAAGTAATACGTCCTCAGAAAAGAAAATGCGTGAGGTAAGCCCATCATGGGTGAGTACAATTGAACTTGAAAGTTTTTCTAAATCTTCCGGTACAATAAACACCTGCCTCCTAAAACTCAAGATGTGGCTGACCTTAGAATTTTGGTATCCTCCCTTCAAGAACGTAATCGGAGAGAGTAATCTAATACCTAATATTTTTAATTCACTTTCAATAAGGCTGCTAGGAATACTCGGACAAGCATTGGATATGATGATGCGTTTGGCAGGGTTTACCAGCCGCCTCATTGGAACTACATTCTCACCAATGGTTAAAGTGTTGTGGTTGGATAGTAGTTGATCTACTTGTTCTTTACAATTTAGGTGGATGCAAAATCTATTATTAGAGATACGTGAAGCGAAACGTATACATTTTGGATCTACAAGTTCCGCTAAACCTTCTACATAGTCTTTTTGCTTAATACCCTTAATAGTTGGTAGGACAATAGCATACTCACGGTGTGACACAGGTTGATTTGTCGTCATTTGGGCATACGTTAAACGAGTTGGGGTCTTCTTGGTTTCTACATTAACACCAGATAATATTTTGGGTTCTTTTGCTTTGGATTCCTTATTACGCTGTGAAGGTAGTTCCGCGGCCTTCAATTCTTCATTAGTTGCCTCATTACCGTTCATTTTTACCGAGCGGTGCAGTCGGGGTTGCACACTCGGTAAAGAAACAGTTACTTTCGCGAACGAACAATACCTTCAACTAAGAGTCGGGTATTGTCGCGTTATAACGTTGATTTAATGTTCAAGAAATATCCTGGAACGACAAGAAAACAGAAAATTGTTTTCGTAATTTTTTTAACAACTTTTAACTTCAATAGCCTCCAGCTGTTTATAGTAGCAATATTGTCAGTGCAATTATTTAAAGATTTATACTTATAATACAAACTCATTATTGTGATAATTATGCTATTCATTAGATATACTCATCAAAATATGATAGTGTCTATCATAAATATAAGACTCGTTTGTGATTGTTAGCATTCTAAAATAATCTAAAATTATTTTTATCACATTCCCATCTCAGGTAATTACGCAAGGATAATTATATGAGATTTTATAAAATAACTTAGTAAATTAATTGAACTATCTGAGAAAGTGAAGTATGGGAAGACGTGAGCAGTAACGTAGCTCAGTCTTCCTAGATTTTAATAAATTTTTAAGCAGTTTTTCATATAATTCAGTACCTTAACACTTGAGTGAGCAATTTCTCTAAAAAAAAATGTTAGAGTTGTTTCAGAAGTTCCTATACAGCCAACTTATAGGATGCTATAGCTCGCGTATATCCATGATAATAATATATGTTAACTTACATTTAGGTGAAGCACCGACAAAACAAAAACATATGTATTGTCTCGCGAAAGGCGAACAAATGATGCTGAACTGAATAAATGGCGTGATGTAATTTGGCGTCGAACGACACCACCACAAATGTACACCAAATGTAATGCATTTGAAGTACTTTTTTTTATTAAACTGTACTATTTTTGGCAAAAAATAGCTATAATCGGAACCGGTTAACGTATGATGATGCCGGATTACGGGATCCGGTTTTCCGGATTGCAATCCATAGTACCATCCCTACTCCGTGCTGTTTAGAAGTGCTGGTTTAGAAGTGATAACGGTAGACATCTGGCGGAGATAAATTACCAAGTGACAATTGATCAGTTATCGAGCAGAATGCAAAATTATTAAAATACTATTACAAAAATAGGGTTTGGTGACAGAAGGGTGAAAATTTAGAGTTGTATGTATTACTTTCACTTACTATATATAGTGAGGGAAAATATTGCGATCGTTAAAATTTTCGAATTCCAGTTTTCAACGGAAATACACATTTTAGGGTCCCCTGAGTCCAAATAACCAGGTCCGGAAAAAAGTTCTGTGTGTGTGGTAACTCCCGGGCGGAAACGGTAAGTCCTATGAAACTGAAATTTCAATTTCAAGACGTTACAAAACCTTTTTCATCAAAATGAACTTACAAGAAGAGCCACTTTATACCATGCATTTTGCACCTTTTTTCGATTTTCTCGAAAACGGTTGCGACGATTTTGATTAAACTTGCTATTTGATTAAACTTATTTAAATATAATGGACTTTAATATCATGTAGGTTTTATTCAGATAAAAATGGTCTGACAGGGCTTAAATGCCGATATTTTAAATTAACTTCCCCTAAGTACCTTTAATTTTGTAGATTCAATAAAAATAACTATATTATCTTGTTAACGTTGATGAAAAACAGGTAAATTTATAAATTGAATGAATTCGATACCTAACTAAAGGAGAAAACAGAAAAAATATTTTTTAATGCAATTTTTCGTTTTTGAACATAAGAGCAGTAATATAGATGTATGATATACCGTTGGAAAGCTAAGATTTTAGAAAAAAATATTATCAAGCTTTTAAAAGTTAATAGAGAGTGATAAAAAGAAGTTAAAACTAACTGATTATTTTATCGTAGATAATAATATAATAGATTTTTTAATAAAACACATGTTTCTATATAAATTCAATTTAATTGATTCTTTAATAGTTTCAATAATTTTTATCTCTACCTGTATTTGAGAATTCTTTAATTAATTTTAACAACGGTAAGTGAAAGTCGTGTGTTGCCCGCACAAATTTTTTTTTAATGCCACGTTATAAATTTTTTTTTTAAATATTGTCCAAAAAAATAAGAAAACATGTAAGGGGTGGACAACTCTTATCACTTAGGGGTATGGAGGCTGGTTAGGAGGAGTATAGTTACCAAAACTGTGGCACGAGAATTTTATATGTTAGATTATCTTCGACAATAGGTTAGTTCTATCCGCTCTTCATCGTACTCCATTAACTTAAAAACTCCATTAAAATTTTAAGCATTCCAACGGTATATTGTAAATCTATATTGCTGTTCGTATGTTCAAGAACACAAAAATTGTATCAAAAATATTTTTATCTTTTCTCCTTCAGTTGGATATTGAATTCGTTCAA